>KK351221.1:9988-28529 GCA_000671755.1 Glossina brevipalpis
CGAAATAAAGAGTTTTCTTTGTTGAGCAGCCAATCGACACGTCGGAATGTTACAAGCAAAACGACAACGTTAGTGTTTCGTGTCCTCGGTTGATGACTGGTAAATCTCAAATTACGATAAAGGTGTAACCTTTTTAATAAATGTAACTATTTTAGTCCTATGTAATTTTATTTATTTTTGACTATTATTGTATACTGTTATTGTTTTAATAATAAAAGACAATTTTTACGGAATTGATTGCATTACTTGTAACCTTATATAGTACCTATTCTTCACAATGCTCCCAATAAGTCAGTATATCTTCGAATTTAGTGTTAAATTTTGCTTTTTATTTTCATCAGCTGGCCTGATCACAACCAATAAATCTCAAATAATTGGAAGTTCAGTATCGGATAAAAATTAAGAATCGAGCTTTCAAGTTTGTTTCGGTCCCACGTTACTGTTAAAGTTTATTAGTACATATTTTAGTTCCGTAAAGTTTTTTACATAAACTTAAAGTCCTTGTCGACAGTGGCTATAGAAATGCTTCTATGATACAGGGAAAGAATGGCTTTTATAGGCTAATGGTTCAACCGAAGACTAGTTTCGAAAATGCTTTTTTCTTTCGACGGTTCTTACTAACCATTCGTAATTAAGTACCTTAAAAAGGAGAAAAGACTTCGTGATTTCTCCGATCAGTCTCATTGAATATTACAAAACATAACAAACGAATAACAAATTTAGTGAGGATGTGTCTACCGTTGTGCGTCAGCAATTCATCCGTTACATGTCGGGAATCGACATGTTCGTTGACATCTGTGGCATTTTTGTCTAATATAAAGCACGTAAATCTATTCGTCAACTCAACCGCCCACCGTATTGTCCTCAACTTTATCTGCTCCAACTAAACCTTGTCTGTCTGCTTTCTACTCAATGTTGCGGATCTTATACAAACACATATCGACCTATCTTTGCTCTTAATATACTATACAGGTTATATAAATATGTATACATTTTTTGTCCTTTTTTCTAATTAACACTAACATTTTGCAAGGTGGCTGGTGATTGCGACTTTCGTTAGCTTCATGTGACAATAATTTTGCAATAGAGCTCGGGAAATTTTCGAACATAATGAGATAGCCGTAAACAATTAGAAATAAAAGATTAGCGTTTGCTTGTTTTCCATCAACAAACTACATGCGGTGAAAAGTAACAAACATGCCAAATTATATAAGAATTGAATTTTACGAAGTCGTAATTTAGAAATTTCTAATTTCGTAAAAAAATTTCTTAATTCTTATCTGTTTTTTCTTAAAAATACAAGTTCAAAGGAGAATGTGATAATAAATCAGGAGGGTCATCGCGTAACTTGTGCTGGTTTTAATAATTGATTGTATCCTTTTAAAATGTGATTCACAATAGTCGGTTTCATTAACATCATGTAATAGTATCGCTAATTTTATTCTTTATACATAAATATATTTTATTTAATAATCTGTAAATATGTAAATAAATAATAAATATATTTCACATATTATTAGTAGAGGATTCGGATTTTCTGGCCAGCCTTTGAGTCTAATTTAAGCACATTTCTATTTAAATAATTTTTTTTATTAGAGTATATGTACCATTTTGAATTCGGCAGAGAAGCGTTACGTTGACAAATGAATAGCAAAACGCTACAGACAGGACAAAATTCAATATCTGATCTCGATATAGTATTAATTAGGAAATCCGAAGATTTTTCAAATTCACTTGCGAAAAAACAGGCAACTGGTGTCGGTTTGTTGCAACAAATTCAAAACGTTCTCGCACATTTATTTTTATTTAGTTCAGGTATGTTAAGAGGTGGGTACAAAAGCAATGAAGCAAAAATGTGCCCACGTCTTAACATATCTGAATTAGATCAACAAAATAAACAATATTTTATTAGAACGATATGCATAAAAAAATGGAAAACCGCACATAAAATCATAAGAAGGAAAATAAATTCAAAAATTTCTTCAAATTAAGAAGAAAGAAGCGAGATGCTACTAGAAGAAAATATAGAAACTCAACAGGAGTTCACAACACCCATAGCAATTGAAAGAGACCCAGGTATTACAAGAAAGGCGGATTTGGAAGTGAGAGGTAAAATAACATCAAATGATCACGAAGCAAATAGTGAAAATAAATCAAATGGGGAAAATATTGCAGGAATCGCTACAAAGTATGGCCCATAGGCTGTAAACAGTCTCTGTCAAGTTTTGACGCTGTTGGATGGTGAAAAACAACGATGAATGAGTGCGAAGCTGTAATCCAAAATCACACGATCAAAAAATACAAAAGCAGAAGTGCACAAGGCAGCTGATCAGCAACAAATAAACCGGAATTAAATGAAGGCACCTGGAATTCGCCTGATTTGGATAACATAGTTGATGAAATTGAGGCAGTTGCAATTTTGGAAAGCCTTGCGTTTGACTTTATCCAAAGATTATTTGCAAAAGGAAGAAAAAATCGTCCAAGTAATTCTGAAAGAGCTCATCTGCAAGCTAAAATCTGTTCCCATTTTTGCAATAACTTTCACAATTGTAACGCGTTATTTTTAATAGTCAGAACGGTCATTAATGACAACTATCAAATTTCAGAATTAGCAAAATGTGGCACTAACTTTAAATAGCGCACTCTTATTGTGGTACCCTTTACGAAGAACAGCTGTACATCGAAAATTCCCAGAAGACTTCAAATTAGCCAGTAAATTGATATATCGTAACTCAATTATGTTGCCTGCTTCTTTGAACCAGTTAATATTTCGTTCAGATATTTGCTGTTACTGTTAGTGACCACATACAGAAGAAGTTTGAGATCCGATCAGTGCTATACCTAATTCGTCCCTCCAATATATCGCCTTAATAATATGGTAGATTAACGCTCTATATTATATTAAGACAAAAACAGGAAGTTGGCTTTATACTTGGCGAATTTTTATCGAGCATCCAAGATAGATTTTCCAGAAGGATGTTACACAGACTTGCCTTATTCGTTTTACCAAACTTTTGTCAAAACTTTCTAGTAAAGCAAAACGGTTAGGAGAATTCTATTAAATTATATGAATTTCAATATTCATATTGGTAGACACTTACGAAATATATTTGTTTATATCAAACAGTAACTTGAGATTTTTTTTGTATCCTAAGTTATTGCGATAAATAGACAGATAATCAATAGTTAAAATCAATTTTATAGAGAAGATCGACTCCTCGTTTTGTTACTTCTTGCTCTTAGATAGCATTCAATGTTGGCATTCAGTGGTGCTGAAATATTGATAAGCATTTAATTTCATAGCATATGTATCTCAAATGTAGTGAAGGTAAGGATATTTGATATTCCCAACATCGGTAGCACTACTTGCACTTGAAGAATGTTTCGATATGTTAATACGATATCTCGCTTTGAAAAACCTCACGCGTACACCTACGTAATTATGCCTGCAATGAGTTAATGATTATAAATTATTTCGCACTTTATTTATCATTAATTCATGCACGCATGGCAAATTCAATCGCCATGGAAATGTACCTTGTAAATTTAATTTTTAGTAAATTAGCTTCTTTAGTTTAGAAACTTAACTATGAAAAAAACTGAAGAATACTCAGACAATGTGTAAGTAATTCATGCAAAAGCAAATCGGTTATAGCTGAGTTTTGTATACTCACTACAAACATTCATTTTATTATACTTGTAACGTACCACACAACATAAATTACGATGTAATTAATAGACCTACTTTTTTTTGTACTTCTTCGTTATAGTATTTATTTTACATTTCTTTTTTTGTTAACATAAGAATTTATTTTAAATTTATTTTTCTTTTGTTAACGTAAGCATTTATTTTAAATTTCTTTTATTTATTAGCGTAAGCATTTATTTTATATTTCTTTTATTTGTTGGTGTCAGCAATTATTTTAAGTTACATTAGCGTGAGCACTATTGTAAAATTTATAGAAATCAGGTCTCAAAATAAAAATCAATCACTTGTTATCTAGGGAACAAACTTCTCCCTTGACTTTATTTTTCCTAATCACCCAAGCACTCCGAGAGTTATTGCGAGCTAAATTTTCGCGTTGCGCGAATGGTGGATCAGGAAATTCAGACTTTAAGCTTTTATTTTGTTATTATAACTACCATAATCTACCAAGCACTCCGAAATTTCGCGAAGCTAAATTTGCACGTTGCGCGAGTGGTAGATTAAAAGATTCAATAAATAATAACAAAGTGGAGAATAATTCTTAACATACATTACGCGAAGAATGTATAGAAAAATTTTCAAAATTCTATATTGTTTACCTATTGAGAACTAGATACGTCAAGAATGTGCAAACAAGTTAAATTTCGATCACATAGATCATTTTTGAACAGATATACCAAGATTCTTCATAAAATAAATTTAGAAAATTGTAACCTTCAATTTGAATTGATGACTAATGGGCAAAAAAACACAAATTCTTCTTTGCAGACACAGGGTTACTTTCAGTTAAGCTTAATCATAATTAATGCGGAAAAGTCAAGCTTTTCAATTTTTCCGAATTCGCTGTCAATGTCTACCCCGAAGCAAATTTTCTAAGAAAATGCAGCCAACTATCCGCAACCGTAACTGAATTGTCAAAAGCTGCCACTAGCAAGCCAATAAAACTACCAACAAAGACGTCGATGGTCTAAGTTATCGCGTGCCTTAAATCGCATTATATTGACATATGAAGATAAGAATAAAATAATCATAGATGAGTCTATAAAAGTAAGTTTTGGGTCAAATCTTTTCATATCTGTTAACTTGTATACCACTTTTGATTCCGCCCTAGAGTATATATATAAATATACATACATATATATAAATATATACATTTATTTCAAGTTTTTCATGTTTGATACGAAACTTAATTTGTCAAAAGGTCTAAGGAAGACTTTGTTGTCAGGTTTTTGCTATGAGTGCAAGTGTTATGTAACATATTCGCTATATGTGATATAATGGACAATAAAACATATTTGTGCTTACTTTCTTAGGTATTCAAATGTGATTTGTAGTAAATTAAACATAATATTTAGTGCTTTTATACCTACTGTACAGATCACAGCTTCCTTTATTGCATACATTAAATGTCTTAACCGCATTTTAGAGCAGCACGACGGTCTTTTCATTACACTGTATTATTAGAATGTTCGTTTTGTTTTTGTTGTTGTTGATAGATATGGCTTTATAAGCATTTCTCTTGTTTATGTACACTTCCGTACGGCGTGTGTAATTAATCCCTACGATTTATATTATCGAATTCATTCGTCTAAGATCGTTTCAAGTAAAATTTTTCTTATAAAAATTTTAATGAGAAGTTCAATATTGTTCCTCTTTTTCATATTTCTACTGGTATGGCACATACAACATAGCGAAATGTTCTTTTTCTAAAATTCCTTTTTTGTGGATGCAGGCAAATGGTTTTTCATGTTTATAAAAACTTATAAAGCTAAAGATTGCTAAAATTTTCGTAAGTCGTACCAGATTTAAGAGAGAATACAAACTGTTGTTATCCAATAAATATATTTATTGCCGGTTAAAAACGATTTGGAATTTAAGGGATATACTTGTGCTCGAAGTATGCGTTTATGTTTTATTTTCTTATATTCCATGATTTCTATGATTATTCATTTTGATGTATCACATCATAGCTGCTTATAAGATATAGCTAGATAAATTTCTACAGAACACACACAAACACGTTCATATGCTTTTAAAGCGTAGTAAACTGATGAAAGTCATAAATAATGGCGACAGAGCGTCAGTATGTCGGTGGTGCTGTTCATTGAGGAAAAAACACAAAAAATGAAATCAGAATTTAACTTTAGAGAAATGTTCAAACTTTGAAGGGCTTAAGACAGATGTATCTCCTATTATATTCATTGGTCCAGAGTGATTTTCTGAATTGGTTAAAAGTCTCTGTCTGTTTGTTTGTCTGTCTGCCCGATTACTGCTCATGAATGTATGTTCAATGAAAAGTCGTGAGAAAATTTTGGTGTACTGCGCTTCTCCAACCCAAAGAAAGTTTTCAAAAACATATTCAATCGGAATATTTTTACGACTACTCTCCAAGTAACGCGCCATTTGAAAAAAATCTGTATATGAAATAAATTTCAATTTCCAAAATTTTTCATCAAAAATTGATAGAAACAATTATTTTTGCATTAGAGAGAGAAAAATTTGAGTCGGATGAGAACATTCCTTTTTATGATAAGAAAGCCCTTTTATGGATAGAAAGACCTAATTTGTAATATTTTATGATGCTAACGAACTGTTATTAGAAATTTGATATAAAGATTAACTGTCCCATACTTGGGCTAATTAGGTCTGCTGTTTGGATCGCACAAAAGTCTAATTATCGATACATCATGAAAGTTGAAGAGTAAGATCTTTGACAAGATGATTAAATTTGCGTTAGTTTACGCTTTAGGGTCCTTTCCTCTCTTTTTTTCTTCTGAAAAGCTCTTATTAAAAGCGTACCTTTACTTGGAAGCGATAATTTAGTGTCTTATCAAAGTAAATGTAGAATAGCATTAGGCAAAAGTGCTTTAGGATATTTACTTGCCGGTCTCGCCCGACTATAATGTCTACTTATTTTTCTTTGGCTTTTATACTTAAATACTTTTGCCGAATTAAATTAGCTGTAATAGATTCAATTATGCATACGTCGATCATATAGTAACTAAGCCTTTAGGGAAAAAGAATTTTAATTAGCTTTAAATAAAAATTTTTGTATTATCCCGCCTTTTCCCAACAGAACAGACAAGAAGTTTGAACAGCTTATCTCTAATATTTTGAATTATTCGTTAATTACGAGAGTGGTGGAGAACAAGAGAACGAGAGAACTTTAATAAGAATAAACATATGTGAATAGGGTCAATCTGTCGGATCAAGTTCATACTTCAATCGGCTCAAGTTTTTACCTCATTCAAACATGTTTAAGTTCATACTATATACATAATTGAGTATCAACCATATTCTTATTAAAGTATCAGACATATTTTGGAATATTTTGCAATATAAATATATTGTATATGAGGATACAAAATATAAGGCGGGCGCTTGAATAAATGCCCAATTGGTACACCGCTCAAGCGGCTAGATTTTTTACTTTTACTATTAAACATATAAGAGGAGAATCCCATAAGAAAAAATTAATATCACTTACATCTAGGAAGCAGCAAGAGCTTCCCCTGAAGTTAGTTTTAGCATGTGTCAGATTTAAAGGCAATTTTCTCAAGTTTTACAGATTTCAATTTTATAACATATCATTGTAATTGGACCCGCACAGGAAATCCGAAACTTCGTATGAAATGCGATTATATTCACTAAACATACGCACGGGCAAGTTACAAAACTGAGCTTCCATATAACCAAGTAAGCAAATCTTACATCAAATTTTTAATAATCACCACCGTTTCATTGTCACATATGAAATAACGTAAAAAGAGATAAACGTATGTTACAGATTTTATGCCATTAGAAAATCGCGCCTTTTTTCAAGCTTAAATCATGATCTTCGACTGGCAATATTTGCCAAGTTTAAGCTTTCCATGTGAAGCTTTGCGAGTATAAATTTAAATAAGAGGTCTATGCCTATATCTGTCTACTTAACACAAACCATAGCAAACGCCAAAATAAATATTTTTGAAAGACATAACTTCAGATTAATTAGGTAGTATTTAATATAAAAAAGTTTTTTTTCTGTATCAAATGTGACATTCATAGAGCGAAAGTTTAATTGGTCACTGTGGCCAAACAAAGCACTGCAGAAAACTGAAACTAGTACTACATGGATGCTTGATGACTCTACCCTTTCCAAGGACCGATATTTGGATTTTCCATTTGAATAAGCGCAAATTTTTGAGCAGGCCCATTTAAACGCTATCAAATATTACAATATAACTCATGCATATATTTACCATCTTTTAAACTAAATTCTTTTATTTATTTTTAAATATTGATGTTATTAGTAATAAGTAAATACATTTTCGGAACAAATATTTTTTGTTTGGCTTATTCAGTATTTAATTTTTAAAAAATGTTTATATAAAAACTTTCCCAACAATGTCTGCATTATTGCATTACATTACATGGGAATAGTAATCGCTTATGCTTTCTTCCATATCTTTATCTACCCACTCTTCTAATCTCTGTCCATCTGCTTGTCTTTCCGTTTCAAGCCTAACGTATACTGTTTAAATATTTATGTGCTGCATTTCATTTATCCATTGTTTCCGTTCCATTATCCCGTTATAACTATTGCAGTAATATTGCATTAGAATTCATTGTTTTTCCACTTAACGGAAGTGTTTTCAATTAATTGTTTTTTGTCTTGTGATTTGCTTGACACGGTAATAACACTCTTATACATTTTTACATTTATATTATACAAGCGAACATATATCACATCTATTGTTTTTGGTGCACTTATGAGAATTAAATAGATTATATTGCGTTTAGCAAAACAGCGTTGAGTCTGCCTGTATTGTGTTTCCTGCTTGATTTTGCTTATGAGCTCTAAAATATTTTTAAAAGCTTAACTAACAAAAACGCAATTCATAAAATGTTTCGCTTATTACGTATATATAGGTGTAAACGTGAAGACTATAGAAGCTTTGTGACGTGAGCATCGCCAGTGCTTGCCTGTGTTATCTACAGCAAAGCAAAGTTCAAACTGATGCTCTTTAAATATCCTTAAATTCATTTCTTTTCGTAACCGATTGCGTCAATTCATGTATTCCGTTTTATTTTTTCAGAGCATGCGCAAGAAGAGAAAAGACTGTATGTAAAGCGTTTCATTTTCATAGTGGTTTCGTTTTTTGTTTTGTTTTTTTGGTAACACAATTCTCGTCTTTTTTGGTTTTGTTTATAATCTCTTCGAGGAATCTCAAGAGTTACATACAGTTGAAATATTCAGCACGTGGTAACTGTTCTCATTGATTAAAAGCTGTATTATATTCAGATAGAGAGTCCAACTGTCAATAATCATTTAAATAACTTCTACTTCAAACCGCTATGTTAAAGTAGAGTAATGTGTAAAGTAATTTAAAACCAAACCACAAAGATAGTAAGTAAGCAACGTTGGCATTTAAGCTAAACCTCTCAGTTGGGGCCATGACTTTTGAGATTTGCTCTAATCATAGCGAGTGAGTGGCGATGCTAGCGCTAAATGGGTTGCTTCCGCTGAATATTATAAAAGCCTACAAAAAAATTTTTTCTAAAACAACTCATTTTTGTTTCTATTCTCTAAGTGTTTAAAAAGATTCTATTTTTAATTTATTATTTATCTTTTTCTTTTATTTTTGCAAGGCTTGGGGAAATCCCAAAATTGATTTAAAGTATGCTAGAAAGACCGCCTTCATTGGGAATATATTAAAAATAAAAGCGATTTTTCACTTATAAATTCATTTAATGGTTCGCAATTTTAAAACTTTTTCAATTAGACTGATCCAGACAATTCCACAAATCTAATGTGTCGATAACCGTGATTATGTCTATCGCTGTAAGGTATAATGGCGGAAATAGCGAAAATTCCCGGAAAAAGTCCAAAACTTTTGACGTAATATATTAAAACCAATCGGCTGATTGGCGGAGAAAGCATGATAAAAAGAAGAGAAAAAAGAAGAAAAACTCTGACATCTCTCTTTTAAGGGCCATGCTTGAAGTATTTATGAAGAGCTTAAAATCTCCTTTAGAGATGGATGATGGTGAAAGGCAATACAGTAACTTATAGAAGGAATTTTCCGACTGAGTAGAGAGAGAGTGTGTTAAAACGTTTTCCATCTAACATATATATATTATGTTATCGTATATGGTCGTTGCTGTTATTAATCTAATTTAAGCTATTAGTCCCAAATACGAGACCATAGAAAAGACTTGTAAAATCGTCCGTCAATAGCAATATTATATACTATGAAATCTTTGTAATGATACTGTCTGCAGTATCTAAGAAGATATTTATAATTTTCGTGGTTAAAAAATTCATATTCAATATTTATCCTTAGTCTGTACATTCTTACCGCTCATTCTTCCTATCATTATCAACTGTAGCTACTTTAATAATAATAATATTCTAAATTAGTTGATTGTAAATCTTTAATAAACATTTATTTCATTTTGTATTATATATATATACATATATAGTTTAAGGCTATGACAAAATCAGATTTCACTTTTATTTTGCTCGCAAAACTTATGAAATAAATGTGTTTTGGAGAATATTTAGGTCAAATATTCATAAATCCGGATAAATCTGTTTATATCTATCAACCAAAGATGGGAGTATATTCATTTTGCCGTAATTTTTGAAAACCCAAAGGCGGCTATAGAGGTTGTATGAAGTACATTCATGATCAAAAGTAGGAAAATTAGGCATCGACCACACAAAGTTATAAATGATGAAATTTTCAATTTTTTTATTTTTTTACTTTTCTGATATTTTCTATTTATTATTCAGAAGGTACACAAGACAAAGATGTTGAAAATTATTTCATACGTTCTACACATGAAGTGTTGATATGATAAACTGGTTGGTGTTGCGTATAAAAGATTCGGCCGTAGTCGTATATAACTTTCTTACTTGTTATTATACATTAACAAGTTTTACATCATAAATTAACAATAAATTGTAATTATAATAAATGTACATGATACATGCATCGGAAACAGTTTATTATGATTCCTACGAAATTGAGCAAATTTGTTTGCTATTTATTTTAATTAAATTAATTTTGATTATTAGCTCATTAAATGCAAAGCAGTGCTTACAATCGTTGATATCTATCGAAATACTTTGCTATGTGCTTATCACATATTTGCTCAATGTTCGCTATTAGCAAAGTGGGCAAGGGTCTAATTTTTTTTTTCGTAGTTTGCACAGTTTTTTTCAGTTTTCGAATTATCATCTGTTGTGAGATTCGGTGTGATTAAGACGTGTAAGCTTCATAACTTCTTCATTAAAATCTACAAAACTTACGTAATTCCTCAGCTTGAAAGAAAATTTGGCCAGATTGTAAGTTTAATGTCCCATGAAGAGGTAGATGAGCAAAGTTTACTTCGATTTTTTTCAAAGTAAACGTCAGATATAAAGAGTTGAGTTTGATGCTAAAGATCTACTAATATATCACCTGTGCATGTTAGAAATGTAAGAATATTGTAAAAGATGTTTTGTCTAAAGCAATCCCTTGTAACTACTATTTTTTCCATCGTTTAGAAAGATTATGAATTCCTTGAGCAATTTATACCTAATTTTTGCAAGTCCTTGCGATGCCGTGAACTTTCAGTTTTATCGTCTAATCCGTGGTTTGCGCGTTATATTTATACAGGTTGAATAAGGAACCGCTCAATTCTATTTCGAACAGGCAAGACTTATGTAAAAGGAGCGCTCAGGAGAGGAAGTATTAAGATCGAAGAAGCTTATATCGTCTGAAACAAGATATAGGCATGAATTAAGAAAACCTATGATCAGCTGACCAATTGTAGCGATTCGCTTAATAATATGTAACATATTGGAGGTTCGAATCCTATTGGAACAAAATTCGGTTAATATCCGAAATGTTTATTAATAATGAAATAAATGACTAGTTTCACGTTTTATAAAAGAAAAAACTTCAAATATATCAACTAATGTATGGTTCTGCAAAAAGGAACACAAAACGAATTATTTATGCAAATCGGCTTCAAAATAAATGTATTTTGGATTTTCTGTAATCTAGTTTCATTTATTTTTGTTCGTATTGTTACGTTACAAAGTAGAATGTACGAGTGTTGGAATTAAGAATTAATTTAAGTTAAATACAATTCAAGAATTAAGCATAATCACAACAACTGCATATATACTTTGTAAATAATGTTTTTAATTATCTTCCACTCACACCATTTACTGCCTACTGCATTATGACCTTTCAATATTCCTAAAGAGAAAAGCGCGAAAAGACGCATTACGATCTACACTATTAAATCTTGACTGTAGTTTACTAGGTATATGCGAGAAAAATAACTCGAAAGTTCTTTAATCTTTTTTAACAAACAATGCATTTATGTTTTGTACAAACTTCGTTCTTACATTTTGTTTATAAATGATTTTATTTCTGATGTTCTCGTGAGAAAACAATGCTAAACACGTGTTTATTTCTTGTCTAATTGGTGAAATTAAAGTCAAATTGTCTGATTCAAGTAAAGCGGACTATCATTATTTGTTATGCGCAAACGTTCAAACAATTGGGCCAACTAATCCAAGATTTCTGCATTCGTTTAGTATGTGAAGTAATATTTGAAATAGAAAAATTTGGTTGTGTAATACTTTCTTCTATTATGAGCCAGGTGCAATATAAAAATAATTAAATAGATGAATAAATGTGCTTAAGTCAACTTAGGAAGCGATTTTTATTCAAAAAATGAATATGAATCGAGTGCCATGATAAAGGATAGTTCATCCGAGTGTCCACCTGATGCATAATGTAGGGGATAAGAAAATGTGTGTATGTATATATGTACGTAAATGAATATATTTTTGGTGACAATAGCGCCAATAAACTTTTGTACGCTTATATATTTTTGGCAAATATTTGCTAGTTAAAAATCCTTTTACATATAAACAAATACATAAATATTCCGGCATCGAAAGCTATTTTTGTCGGAACGCGAAGATTTCTTGATATAAAGGCAACAGGTGTACGAATTTAAAAAAAAAACAAGTTGGGGAATTATATTTAGCTGTGCCGAATCTTCTATGTCCATCACGATTATCTGAAAAAAATAAAAAAAAGAAATTTTAATAGGTGGAAGTGTTTTCTATTGTTATGGAATACAGTAGAGTAGTGAATAAAAGACCGAGAAAACAGAGGTATTTTCAGATTATTTTATGCTAAAGACGTGTCCTGTGACCGACTTGGTCCATTTTCTATATCAATAGTCCATGTGGTCCTTTTCAAATTCATTGGTTTCGCCCAATTTCATCCAGATATCTTATTTTCTGCGATCTGGAAAGTGCTCTCACAGACATTACATAGACAAATAGACAGAAAGATGGTTAGACGGAAGGATGGGCACATCTACATGGATTCCGAATTTGATACTGATCAAGAATGCATACATTACATGGGTTTTCTGAAGTTTCTCTCTTAACGTTGCAAACGTTTTCACAGAAAAAACTTAATTCCAATCTTCTATTATATTCAGTGGGCGTGATCAATTCTTTCTATTTTTGTGCATAAGCTGGATGATAGCTAGCTCAATACATGTGGAAATTTGTGGAGATTTGTCTGCTATGGCTTATGAATAATAAGCAAAAACCCAACTCTTGTTTTTCTTAAGAGTGAAGGTGTTCTCAATAAGCGCACCCTTTGACCGATCTGGCCCATTTTCAGTACCAATCTGTACGCAACCATTTCCAGTGTTTCTGTCAAGTTTAAAGTGGCTATCTAGATTTTTGCCAAGTTTGACATTATTATTTTTACATTACACAGACGAAGAGACGGACCGATGAAAATCAAATCGATTATAAATTTGATGCTGGTCAATAATGTATATGCTTTGCAGAGTTTCTAAACCTTCCTTCCGAATGTCGCCAAAAAAAAAATTGACATGATGAACATACTCCCATCCTTCGGTGCTGGATATAAAAAAGGACTAGAAAAGTAATTTTGCAAATTTTTAATTTACATGAGGGATCCCTCTTTTAATCCTATTAGTTAGTCATGTTTACAACATACACACGTATATAGGTGTGTTATTTGAAAGTTCATTTACTTATCTTCATTTACTTTTAAATAAGTGCCGAATAAAATTAAACCAAACTTAAGAGATTAAGTTACTATTTTTAATTATTTTGCTTTATTATTTATTTTGGTATGTCACCTAATGAGATCTCTTTAATCCAAACTCATTAATCATTTCCGTTCATTCCAAATGCATGAAATACGTATAGTTAATTATGCATATGTAAGCAGACCAATCAAACCATGTCCTACACAATTTGAGTGCAATAAGCGTTTAAATGGATTAGCTTACATTTTTCACATTAAGTATAAATGATAAAATACAACTGCAACAAATTTGATAAAATCTATGAAGAGGAAATTCCTTTTATTACCTACCGCGGTCATAAAAAGGCACATTTGCAGCTGTCAAAAACAGCAAAGATTGACAAAGAATTTCCACAAAATCTAACAGGAAATGGGATTAATAAAACTCCAACAGCAAAGTGTTAGCAGACATTGCCGAAAATCTACGCTTTTCGCGATCTGACGATACGGACTATGTCTAAAGGAAAAATACAGAAGTCAATTTTATAACGATACATTCGCATTTAACATATTAAAAACTATATTATGAGTGGATAAGCACCTGTATTCTATAACATATTGTCTAATCAAATTATTGAACTATATATAAGCAGAATTATATAAACAGTTTTAATGTATTTCAGTTTTTACCTTGCTCGCCAGCCGATACCATTAAAAAGATACCCGTACTTCTTTTCTGTCTTAATAGTCGTCTATTGAAAATGCGATTGTTGTAACTAAGAGCTATTGTTGACAGCAATCGGGATAAATTGGGACATGAAGAACTGAGATACGAATTTCTTTTCTAGATTTTTTAATCGTTATTTTATGGATTATCTGTCAATTTAGATTTACGGGCTAAAACCAATAAATGTTCGATTGAAGTTAAAACAATTTTTTCACCAAGTTACGGTTAATAGCGAAGAGTTTTTTAGCTTATATTTCTAACCATAGACGCCATATAAGTTCTGCTGAGTGACTCACAGAATACTCTATGAATTTGTAGAAATTCGGTTTCCTTTATGGACATAAACATTGAGCATAGCATCCTTTATAAACTCCTCCTTTCCCCTTTCTAAATTATTACTAGAATTAGAATGGAATTAAATAATATTTCCTACATTATTAACCACCCATAGTATTTTATAAATTCTTGACAACAAGGAATGGCAAGTAATTAAGGAAAAGTATTCTTAGTCTTATTATTATACTCACCATCGGAGGTGAGAGGTGTATTCATTTCCTCATTTTGTTTGTGATGCCCAAAAGAAAACTTTAGAGAGGCCGCAAAGTACGAATATATACATGATTAGGGTCAAATTTAGAATCAATCCGTTCGTCTGTGACAAACATTCTCCTGGCCACAAAATTGAGGATATTGGCTTAAAAATTGGCGCAAACATTGAAAATTCCCCTACGCAGGTTTGTATTGCAAAGGGACTTAACTGGTCGAAGGAGGCGCCCACAGTGAAATGTAAGCCGGAAACACCTCTGTTTTTGAAGGCAAAAAAATGGGGTATTTTTCTCATTACTCGTAAACCATAACAGATAGATCTATAAAAATTTCCACAAATGGAAAGGATCTAACACGCCCATACAGTATTTAAATGAGATTTTTTTTGCAAAAGCGTTTGTTACATCAAACAAGAAGATTCAAAGATCCTGTAAAGAGTGTAATTTTTTGATCGGCGTCAAATTTAAAGTCCAACATCCGCCCGTCTGTTTATCTTTCTCTTTTCTTACTTGTGGTATATTTGCAGTAACCACTTCCCTTTTCAAATTTGGCAGAAGCATAGAGTTATTACACGTACTTTAGCATAGAAGAAAAACGCCCGCCTTAGATGTTTTCACTATTTATAAACTACGCAATACAAATTTTAACGACATTTCATTAAAATGGAAAATCTGCCATGCCTACCCAATAGTATAGAGCTTCGAAATTGAGTTTTTTCGAGATAAGAAGATAAAAGTAGTGGGTACAGAAGATACAGCACAACCAAATATGGTTTCTTTACTTGTTTTTAATTAAAATATTGCATTTTATGTGCGCTTGCCCTTTACAATATTCTAATGTAAATAATTCAATTTTCATTAAGATCTTAATCCGTCTCTGTCTTTTTTTTTTGCTATTATTCCCGTAGATTTCACTTCAGTGCCTCTTCTTCCTTATCGAGAGAAACTCGCGCAAAAAACCGCGGCATGGGAAGGACATAAAACTTTCAAACAATTTGGTCGGGCATCGATATAATCCCGTTACGAAAATATCGGCAAAACTAAAACCGTTTGACATTACGGTGGGATAGATAGTGATTATGAGGGGCCCCGTGAACCGTTTTTAAAAATTAAAATCGTGACTGCCCGTTTTGTTCGAAAAGAATTTAATATTTTTCAGAAAACGCAATTAAAATGGGTCACTTAAACATCAATAATTGGGTATATAGCGTGAATTCGACAACTCTGCGTCGATTTATACTATATAGTGACTAAGAAATGTTTTTTTTTGAGTGATGGCTCAGAAGGTTTTTTTTAAATTCCAACTACTGTTTCACTGCGGGGCCATTTTTAGCCAATTTTAGACAA
The DNA here is from genome assembly GCA_000671755.1 of Glossina brevipalpis. Classification (NCBI taxonomy): domain Eukaryota; kingdom Metazoa; phylum Arthropoda; class Insecta; order Diptera; family Glossinidae; genus Glossina; species Glossina brevipalpis. The sequence goes on from KK351221.1 coordinate 26,381, forward strand.
CCAAAGACAGAGAAGAATCTATAGAAAATATTGACTAATCGTTGTTTATGCCTGAGTTCACATATAACGAATAGTTCAACATCTCTAGGCGTCATTCGCCGTGCTTTCCGTTTTTGTTCTCCTATCTGACATTCTTACACAACATGAGCAGAGAAAATACTATAGAAATGTATTGAGAGAAAATGATTTTTGGATGTAAACGAATAGTGTTACAAATGTGTAAAGAGAATTTAATGAGACTTTAAAAATATTGAATTTTTATCATTGTTAAGCCAATAAGATGTTTTCATCAAAACTTTCTTTCTTTCAATTGCATATTGCGTCGCTTCAATTTTAACACCGGGAAATGTGCATCATCTCTTGCAAAAAAATATTTTTTTTTTTTTTTACAAGATTCACTGGGCTTTATCTCTCAAGTGCTTCAATTTATTGACTTCAAACTTCGGTTGCAGTTTCATGATAACGTTTCCCAGTGAAGCACGTAAGTTTTTTTTTTTTAATATTGATTTGAAAGCTATTCCGTTAAATACTCTACACCATTACAGAGTATGCATCATTTTCCCTAGTACTTTCGTAAGAAACCACAAATAATCTTAAATATATTATGATGTTATCCAAAAAATAGTCCAAAATTTAATGTCAAATTACTATTAGGGATCAATTATCATCATGAAATAGTAAAGATAAAATGCTTTTGTCATAAAAAGGCTTTCTCTATGCCGTAAGATGTCAAAAAATAGACTTTCCCTGGCCCAGATTTGGTACAGTTAATTTTTATATCAAATTACTATGGGAACTCATTTTCATTATAATATATTACAAATTGGACTTTTTACCATATAAAGGCTAACTTTCGATAAGAAAGGTTAGACGGGAGGTGGTTCAAAAAACGGAAGCATTCGATTTAATTTTTCACTTTACTGTTGGATTCTGAAATATTTCTTTGTACCGATTTTTGTTATATAAAGGCTTTTTCAAATCGAGCATTGTATATATATATATATGTATATATATATACGAGGGCTGGCCGTAAAAATAATATTTACTTAATATAAAGCACGTACACTTCCTCATTGAATGCTACAGGTTAAGTTTTAAAAATTTTCTGACCTAAGTAAGAGAAAAACATTTTTTTTTTTTTGCAAAATTCGACTTTGTTCATCAACGTTGTCTTTTTCAAGAATGATGCTTGCCTATAATTTGATGGAATGACCAACTGAAATCTGGTTCAAATAATTTTACAATTTTGTATGAGCGACCCCAACAACTTTAAATCTACAATCAGCTTTCCCATGCCTAAATCTCGATTGAATATGTGACAAATACATTCTTTGGACAAATTTATGCAATCTGCTCTCTCTTTAACCTTACTAGACCGTTCTACGGACTTGGGAAATGTTTACTTCACTGTTGACATTCCGCGCCTGTCCTTCAGTCGTTTTTCGTTACCCTACGATGGTAGGGTATGTTGGTTAAATGCAGTTAATCAAAACTTCACTGTGGTAAATGATGAACCAGAGTCCCTGTATACTGCGACCAACTGTTTTTTAATTTGTGTAGGTAGGCGTACTCCCTTTCAAAAATAATTATATGATCATAGCCCGATGCACCGTTTTTTTCCATTTTTACAATCGTTTGACTTTCGGGCTAGTCAAATAATTGTAAAACTGCGCGTTCAATATACCTAAAATGTGAGTATTTATGAAGCCATGAGCAAACGTATTCACCAATTCGTCTTCATACTATAATAAATAGTCTCCTCAAAGAGAAGAAAAAAATGCTAAAAGTGAGTAGACCTCTTCGATGCCATCAATGGAACGACCTATCACCCCACAACAAAAACAAAGTACGCTAGGCGTAACAGTCTGTTTAAATTTTATGTTGCACTTTATATAAATTGACTTTTAGATATATAAATCTTTTAATGCTCACCGTTATGTTAACATCACACTCGATGTTCTCTCGTTATTGTTCTTAGAGGTGTTCCTATCAGTTACTTCAGTCATTAATTTAATTTTAATTTAACATCCATGTACATGTAATAGGAATATAGTATTGTTACGAAAATTGGCCTTTCGTACTTTTACGTTTAAGGCTCAGTTCGTATCTCTGAATCGCGAAAAGCTTAGATTTTGGTTATGTACAATTT
>KK351221.1:33011-54179 GCA_000671755.1 Glossina brevipalpis
GCAGGCAGTAAAGGAAGCATTTGTCCAATTTTCGTTTTTCAATAAAATTTTAACTTTATATTTAGCTGATCATGCGTGAAAATATGCGAAGATGCATAAATTTAATGGAACCAGTGAGCTAATGACAGACTGACACTTGTCGCTGCGTTTTTCATCGGTTGTCACGTTGCAACGTTCGAATTCCTTACTCATGGCATTTACAACATCAGTCACAGTGCTTAATCATACGCATATATGTATGAGAAATCGCTTGATGGCAACGCGCTGATGACGCAAGGACAAGATGATGATGGTGATGGTTATCCATCATAGCGATGGCGATATTATTTATATTTACACTAGAAGCAGCTTGCAGATGTAGGTTAAAGTGATTATTAAATTCTATCATTTAAGAGCAAATAAAAAATAAATCAAAAAAGAAGTTAAATGGTTCAGTTATGCTCTCATACTCATAATTTTAAGAGAAAAGCAGAAATTTATATAAAAAAATATCTTTCAATTTTTAATTTTAACATCTTTCCGAAGTAAAGTCAAACAAGTTTAAATATATTTAAAGAGTACGGAGCGAGCTTCCTTTGTGAATTTCTCGCTCATAGTACCATCAGTTTCAAATACGAAACATATTTTTTCACTACATTTTTTTTTATTTTTCCGCAGTCAATGCGGCGTAGCATTAAGAAAAATAGTCGAGAATTATAAACAAATCTATGTGATTCTGTTATGTCTTTAATGAGGACAAAAAAATCAGTAATGCATGAATTATATTTTGGGAGATTTGTAGCCATAAAAGCATTCGAGATCAAGTAAGAACAGAAGCGTGTATAAATTTAAAATCTTTTATATGAAAAAATGAGCAATAATTAATAAGTTAACGTTACTACATAGTCTAATGCACACATGGACAACATGGTACCACTGTAGATTATACAAAGATCTTTCTAAAGTCTAGACATATAGTTCAGGTTTACTGTAAAAATCTATTCAGAAAAGCCATTTGTCTGTCTATGATCTTTCATGCACGAATGTCTTCAAACTTTACTTTTCCACATATGTTGATGAAATTTGGTGTACTGATATACATTGGCTCAAGGGGGAGAGCTATTTTGAATGAATTGGAATACTCTCAATGAAATAGTCGTGTGACTTTAAAAATAGTCATGTGAACGAATTTTTAGAATTTTTCAAGATTTTCGCCAAAAATCGGCAACAAATGGTATTTTGCCATACCAAACTAACGTTGAAAATTTGGATCGGGTACAGATATTTTAACTCCCTGTCTGAACTAAAAATAAGTCTTCAAAAATAGTAGCAAAGTTGCATCCGATGAGCTCTAAGCACATATATATAAAAGAGTTATAATTCTACTATACAACGCTTGACCTACACAGAGATATTTCTTGGGATCGTTTAAGAAAGAAAGATCGTAAGAAAGTTCTGATGAAAAGTAAGGATTTATATGGCAATAAGATCTACTCTTTGGTGTTTTATGGCGAAAACAAGTGAAAACGGAGTAAGTTTACCGAATGAATTAATGTTACCAATTGAGGAGTAAATCGACTTCAGCTTTTGACATTCCTGTGAAAGATAACCGCTTACAGGGCAACGGCTTACTATTCTCAGTATTTTGATGATGAAAATAAGTAAGGTGTTATATTAAATTAATAGATGTAAGGTATTCAAAGATTTGCCTTGTCCGTGCTTGTTTAACTTTGTCTTCTACCCTGCATTTACACACTTCAAATAGAGGCGTCTTTTTTAAACAAGCGATTCAGAGTCAATTCCTGTCCTTCTAATTGCCTGATGCATGTACCTATATTTTTGTATTAAACTTACAGGTTAGCATTTTTAAGAGATTTTCACTGAATTTAGTGCAAAGACGTATCTTGACTCAAAAACCCCATTAAAATTGATTGTGTCGGGTCCCTGTTGTGATAGCTCCCGATACAATTTTCGTAATTTCTTATCAAAATGAGTAGTAGTACTTCCGAATACTAAATTGATGTCAAATATTTTAAATCGCCTTATGCGTAACTATTTCTACGAAAGATAAGCCTTTATATGGCAAAAACGTGTTATTGTTAACATTTCATGATGGAAATTGCCACGTAAAAGCAATGTGACGTAAAATTTAAAAATATTAGGTTTGTATTGTGGAGATTTATTTTTCGTACCTCAACCCATATAAGGAAATTGTTGATGACGAAAGTAGGTGATGAATAACAAGATCTTTAATACGAAAATTGAAATTTACGTCTGTTTAAACTTCTTCTTAAACCGCTTCTGTATAAAGGCTCCCCTGAAAACTATGCCTCCACAAAGAAGGAAAGTATAAATTTCGTTATCTTATCAAGAAAATAGATGACGATATGCATCAGCGTAGGATATTTAATGATGGACTTTGTCTGGTTGCATTTTGGACTTATTTGTTTGTGAAGTTGTAATCATAACTTAAAGAGAGCTCTTTGGTTCTTGGTTCAATTCAAACATTAAAATTTGATCGCTCTCTTTTGTGTATGCTCATGATTTTGCAATGTGTAGGTTTTATATTGACATCAATGTTAATGCATGGCAGAACAATTAGAAAGTATTAATCACTTCTCGTGTTACTGCATTATGTTATAACTAAATGTTATATTTTTGCAATAAAAACTCTGTAAACATAGTTTAAAATATACGATTATTAGTATTATTATTTTGTTTGTTCTTCTTGTTTTCAAAGATCGATGTAACCAGCAGATGAAATACTGCAAAAAATCTTCAACCACCACACACAAAATCACAATAATAATAATAATGTTTGAAACTGGGAGATATCATGCACTGCTTGTGCATATGTATACCCATGTTCGTATAATAAACACGTACATATTATTGGATCATATCACATAACATTTTTCACGTGAGCACGAACTTTTTGGTTTTGGAGACATAGGGAAACGTTTGGAGTGAGAGAAAAGGTTTATAAACCAAAAATTTTACAAAAATTTTGTAATAATGAAACCAGAGAGAAGCGAACAGGAAATTTATTTACAAATTACGCATAACTTTCGTATATGTCTGTTATCATTTTTGCGGGAAATTGCACTTACAATATTACTGATTTCTATACAATAACAGTCATACGTATGTATTGCGAATATTGCAACAAAAAATAGTTTTGGTATGTAATTAAATACATCTTAATGTGAAGTGGATAATAACAATATCCCATATATGAAAGGTATATGTTGCTTGGTGTAGATACGTAACCATAACAACTGTAAACAATAAATTTAAACAATTGAGTAAATTATATTCGCCTGCACTCGGGCCTTTCATACTCACTAGCTTTATCTTAGAAAAGCAAAAAATAAATGAAATTTTGATTCCCTACAATATTGCGCAGGTTGGGCCACAACTATATTTCCTTTTTTCTACTGACACTGTAGACTCACCTATAGAAGATCCGTTTCATTTGTTGCAAATTTTTAATTAACGAGCAAAAAAACATATATTCTTCTGTTTTTTAAAACATTGTACTGTGGACGTGTCCTGGTCAATATCAACGTGCGTGCAAGAATCTCTCTCGTTTTTTTTGCCAAATTCAAAGCTGCTACCACGGAAATCCTAACTATATTATACAAACAGACAAACGAACGGACGGCCAGACAAACATGTTTACAACGATTTAGAATTTCATACTGATCAAAAACATATAAACTTCATAAAGTTTCTGAGACAATCTCTTGGGTACAGTCAGCTTTTTAACAAAGTTAATATACTTCCATCCTTCAGTGGCAGGCATAAAACGAAATTTTGCACACAGCAGACAGTAGAACCTAACTTAAATAGATTGTGAAGAAAAAAGTGATTTTTCAGCTTTTGAGGAAATTCGAAAACGTTTATATATATAGACTTTTTCACATAAAGATTTACTCTCTTAATGAATTTTGATTTCGATTCTTTCGCTGATTGACAATATGCAAGCATGCTATCGACAACACGCTCCATACTGTCTTTATTGCTTTATTTCTGTACTTTATTGGCAGGCAAAAATGTTGAATTTTTCTCAATTCTAATTTGTTCTGCTCTAGACATTCAATATTCCTTTCATTAATATAATGAGAAAAAAACCTTATGAACTTCCAATCATAATTTGCATGTGTTTTTAAAGTATCTAATGTTAGCTAGATTTAATGTTAGATAGATTTTAAGAGTTTGAAAACTCAAAAACAATCAAACCAAATGTTAAGAAATAACCTCAAAAGTAGACAGTGCACCAAACAAAATTTGATTTCCTTTATTTTGTAAGCTATCTTGCATACAGTCTACACCCACCAATCAGCAGCTATATGCAAAGAAATACAAGCAATGATGTCAGTCTAAGAGAAATAGTTTTTGCTAAAATTGAATAATTCTCATCATTCGTTTAGGATTAAGGGCAAGATGCTAGAGACTTCTAGTTAGTATATTGCATGAAACTGGACATTAAAAAATTGAAACAATTCTTCTAAGGTATTAGCAATAGCAAAAACTCTTACGATATTTAAAACTTAGATCTGCTGAAAAGTTGAAGATCCTTGCGGAAGTTTTTATTTTGCATTGACGAATGGATTTGAAGTTTTACAAGATTAGTGCTTTTTAATAAATGTCTACAAAATGACATTAGTGGCTTAGTCAGGTCTAACAATTGATTATGAAGGTTCGAATATCAAATATATTGCATAGAATTTCGCAAATCTTATTTAGAAAATTTTTAAATAATAAATTTTGACCCACTTGGGTAATCGTCTAAGGGTAGAAAGATACAACCGCTAAAGCCTTCTGTTGAAGATTCCACTGAACGCACTAGATAATGTTTGTTATAAGTTGTACTTAGTTAATAAAGAACTGTTATCTGTTAAATCGTTCATCTGACTCTCCAACCTAACATTGCGAAAAGATCCACTAAATCAGATTACAATTTAATCAACGATCTTTGGAGCTTCTGTAAAATTTTTCTTTTTTAATTTGCCACACGATAGAGCTAGTGTTTCAATGAACTACATGTGGATACTTAAATCCTTCACTATTCACTATTCTATGCATTTGTTGCATGTGTGTGTATATATACGCATGTTATACCTACATACACTGTATATGGTTCGCTTTAAACTCCGAAATATCGCTACTTTCATTTTATCTTAGAAATACTATCAGTTTTACCGACAAACTTTGAGAAAATCTTAATTTAGCTTATTTTTTGGAACTAGCTTCAGCTATCAAGCAGCACGATCTTGTAAAATTTTTTCTAAGTCATTGCTTCTTATGAAAACGCGTATGGAAAATAGAGATTATTTGTTAACACTAAGTACCGAATAATTTGAATTGTTTTTGTTCCTGCGCTTTCCTTCACATTATACACAATTTTTGAGTTCATTCCCGACAGTTAGAGCAGATAAGAGGAAGAATTAGTTCCGTTAATTAATAAAATAAGCGCTTAATGTACTGTAAATTGCCTTTCAAATATTATACAACGGAGGGAGATTCTATGATAATTCTCATATGAGTGTAAATTTTTGAAATTGTTTCATTTTTTTTTTTTTAGCGTGAACATGTTTATAACGACATTTTTTAGGCGAGAAAATTATAAATATGTATTTTTTGATAACATATTCAAGTGAATGAAGCATTTTCATTTTATCAGAGCGACTGGTAAATAAATTTTTTAGCTTATTAATGTGAGAATTTCATTGGATAACTGTCCTTAAGTTCACTTTTGCAGCGAAATGTGTTCAAAATTTTCCCCTTTGGTCTCTATTGTTACATCATTTATTGAAAAACTACTTCCAGATTTAGAAACTACTTGAAATCAGAGGAAATTAGATGTAATGAATAAAGTGAATATTACGGCATTTAGTGTTTCAATTCTTTCACTTCAGTCATTGCCAAAATTTGCTTGTGTGTCTCACTTTTACTTCATCCCACTTAACCATAATATAATATAACCATAAGTATGTATATAAATATATTCCATATACATACGGAAACATATGGTAGCTTAGAAAAACTTAGCTATAATATAAATTTGAATGTAAACACACAGACATACATAAACACAAATTGTAACATAAACCCGCTTCCACTGTATCTTTCCCACACTTCATGTTAGGATAAACAATTGCCTTCAGCCGAATAAACAGCTGAGCGCTGAGTAAGCGAAACTCAAAATAATAAATATAGCGATTGTGCCGTCGAGGGAAAAGGACCAAGCTAATTAAGTGGAATATTTCATCAAATGATGAAATATGTAAGTAACGTTAAGAGGCCTTGTATAAAAGTAATCTTTAAGTTACATTCAGTCAATAAATTTGATTCAAAGAACACGGACGTGTTTTATTTTAAAAAAGTCTAGGAACTAACACGAGTTGGATCCTAGTAGTGTTCCCTTCCTTTTTATAAATAAAAAAAGTGAATACTTACAAAACTTCGTTTTGGCCAAATAGAACGTTGCCGAGGATTTGGATCGTAATTTTACCCGTAGTTACCAATCAACAACCAATGCAAGGAACACTTTTTTGAAAACAAAATTATTGTTGAAAAAAAACTTTTTATATAATAAAAAATAGATTCAAAAGAAACAGATTTCTTGTGCAAAGCGAAACATGAAACTTTATAAAAAGGAATATTTCAAAATAACTTCAGCTCTATACAACAAACATATTCTTATGTTCGTATCAGGCACAGGCTACGTATTAAATCGTTACGTTTATTAAATATAAATAATAGTATTCGTAGACTATATTCAATGTATATGCATTTATTCATGATGATTATTGGAGTCGATTTAATCATGTCCATCCGTACATCCAATGAAATTAGGAAGGATTAGGATCTCAAAACATTCGTTTCTTTTCATAATAAAATAGTAAAATTAGTCTTATTTTTATGTGCGTGTGCGAAGGTATACTTTTCACTTTTATGGAGGTTGGCCAAAATGACAACTAATATGGTCCAAATTCAGTAAAATCAATATTCTAATCAAATATGTTAAATAATTAAGTTAATTGTTGCTTATATGGGACAAGTTTCAAAAATGAGATTTGCGTGACACAAATTAAGTGTAGTTTTCTGTAACTAATAAGACTTTAGAATTTTTCTATACATGATGACTCATAAATCAAAATAAATAAATAAAATAATTTTTGCGTAAAATTACTGTTAAAACAAATTTTCGAAATAAAAGGAAAATTTAAAAAAATTAAAAATTAAACTTTTCTTTTTCTCAATTTTTCTCTTCATTATACCTTCGACGTTTTCTATCGAGAAATTTTGAAAATTGCAAACATTTTTTATATATCCTCCCCTTTCATAATAAAGCGCTGTGCGGAGAGCGATCGCAGAAATTGTCCTTTCCCATTCAGTGTCAATAGGACTCGTTCTCAGACTCAAAACGACTCAGGAAATGGTTCTGGTTGTGTTACATAAAATAAAACTAAGTTATTATAAATCGTATCTATTTTGCGAAGTTTTTCATTACTATTTTGGTCGTATTTTTTCCCTGAAAATAGCAAAACCCAGGCATACTTGAACAGCTAAGCACAACTTGTAGTCTATGTAACAAATAATACACAGAACGACAAATCTAAAAAAATTCTGATTTTCTTGTAGAGGTGTCCACACTACACCCATGCTACAAAACAAAAAACTGGGAATCATGAAGACAGAAAAACACCTGATAGGCCAAAATACTGAACAAAACAGCCAGATAACTTCGTTAATTTTTTCTCTATATGGAGTCGACGCTTAAATACACTACAAGTTATCCCGGCTCCGTATGAAACGCGACAAACATTCAATTCAATATTAACTGCTAAAAGACGTCTACTTTCTGCGAGACTAAGAGGATGTGTTGCTGGTAAAAACCTAAAACTAATAATTCGCCGTAAGAAAAATAGACTAGAATGAGCAAAGATGTGTAGAAACCGGAATACAGACCAATGGGAAAATGTCCCTAGGGTTCAGATTTTCGGATCCAATACACGTTCGTTTGTACCCCGTCAAAAGAAGAGAGATGTAAAGCGACTACTCTCAAGCACGGTGGTGGTAATGTCACGTTTTTGGGGGTGTTTTGGCAACAGTTAACTCAAAAATGTTATGTGTGTGAATTTCATTGATCCTGGATTCATTTTGCAACAAGATAATAATTATAAGCATTCGTGTAAATTGTGGCCGAATTTCTGAATAACAACAAAAATGAAAAGAGGTTATAAATCATGCAATGGCCGCCATCTCAATCACCTGACCTTCCTGTTATTGAATTTGTTTGAGATCAAATCGATAGAAGAGTGGAAAATCAACCTGCTATGAGATCAGAGCATATGTAGAAACTATTAGAGATCGAATAGAACAAGTTTGACGAAGATTATTTTAAGAAGTTAACTAATAAAATGACCAAAATATGTGAAAAGATAATAAAAGAAAATAGTGGACGTGTTGTATCCATATTTCTCTAATAAAATGAAATATAAATGTTCGCCTTCGAAGCTTACAATAAGCGATTGTGCCGTATCTTTTATGCCCATCACATTTATATAAACAAAATGTCAAAAAAAACAACATTTTAATATGTCAGCGTCGCAGATTTTTACACCCACTACCGAAGGTAATGTTGCTATTGAAAACGGGCAACATCAGTCGCAGTTCACGTCTACAGTATAAAGTGTTTTCTGACCGTTTTGCTTACAACTCATAGATAACACAATAAAAATTTCCGCGATGTTCTGTATAAATGGAATAAATCTGCCAAACTTTCCCAACATTGTATACTTTTCTTAGTTACTAATATTTCCTCTGACAATTAAAAATAATTGCTGGTCTTCTTCCTCCGATGAAAAAGCGAAAATAGCTCCAGAAGTAACAGCGAAGATAAGGATTCAAATAAAATTAAATAGCGGATGGCCGTAAATGTTCAGACAGGATGATCAGAACATAATTGAATGTGTTACCTACATAAATTTTACCATAAAAATGTGATGAATGGATGTAAGAGTTATTTTGTTTGAAATTTTGATATAAAAAATAGTATTTTACAAACGATATTACAAGCTTTATCAAAAAACGAAAAAAGATTTGCTGAAAAACGACCAACATTTTTATTCTCCACCCTTATTTATGGTATGGAGGATATTAAGCGTCTAACATATATGAGGTACGAACTTTTATTATGCCGATCAGTTCAAAAGCTTTTTCTAAATCGATTTAAGCTTACTTATCCGATGTCGTTCTATATATTTCTGTGCTCAACTTACACCTCTAAAGAGATATTTTGTAACTTGTTATAATAGTGCCTGATCCATAATAGTAGTTTTTACACCAAAATTTATAACGCAACAAAAAATAATTTTTAGTGCTTTATAAACATATGACAAAAACAAATGAAAAACATTAACGCATCGATTGCCATTTAGGATTTAACCCCAAGGAGGTCTTTACATAGAAAGACGGTATTTCATCACGAAAATAAATGAAAATTTGTATTAAGTGAAGCGCCTGGCTTGGCGTGCCTTGTTTGACGTGCCTTGCTTGACGTTCCTCGCCTGGCATGCCTTGCTTAACATGCCCTACCTGAAGTACCTAGCTTCGCATACCTTTTCTGGATTGCCTTCCTTGGCATGCCTTGCTCGCCGTGCCTTGTTTGTCGTGCGAGCTTGGCGTGCGCGATTGGCTTGCGTGATTGGCGTGGATGCTTCCTTGGCTTGCTTGGTTGGCTTATTTCGCTTGATTTAATAGTCATCCTTGCTCGATTATAACTCTTTTACTTCTTCTAAATAAACGTAAGAAGGTTATTTTCGACTAGAGGCAAAATATTGCTGTTTGTTTTAAATCAATATATGATTGTTTATTTATTTATTATTATTTATTGAAATTCTGGTAATAAAATACTGTACTGTAACAATACCATAATTTTGTAAAATGGGATTATTTACGATATATAAAGAGAATTAACAGCATAATTTATAACTAAAAAGTGTAAGGATCAAAGTCGCATCCTCGTTTTGGTCCAGACGCTCTCCCTCCCCAGTTTGCTGTGCGGTAACGTAAGGTTAAAATATAGGAAAATACAACTCTGATAAAGAGTGAGAGCAAGTAGCATTGCCACAAAACCAAAATGGGAACGACAGAGAGTTCCTCTTCCCCTTTTGGTTGTTGTCGGGCGACGTGAATGGTCGTCGTGGTCTGTTGTTAGTCCGCATCTATCCGTGTATAGAGGGTTTAGAGGAGGAAATCTTGTCCGTGGGGGAAATTTAGACACTTGACTAAAACGGAAGGGCTGCTACTATAAGACTTACTTTGTGAATAGAAGTAAATATATGAAAAATGAAAATTAAGGTTCCATTTATTGTTCCGAATAGGAACGGAGTTGCCTAAAAGAAGTTTGGACGCCGGGGAGCTGATTCCAGGCAATAGATAAGGAATTTTCATTCCTCACAATCGTTATCTCTGTTTCTTTACTCAGCACATATTCCACGCCGTGGCCAAGTTTGCGTAGGACTTTACTCTACGTGACCAATAATTATCGAAAAGACAACGTAAAGTTCGAAGTTAGGAAAATATCGCAACTGTGGCTGGAAGTATTGAGGAGGTGTTGAATGTGTCAGTTTCAAGGCCACCGTGAAAATGTGTCAGTTTCAAGGCCACCATTGAAAATTTGTAACCTGCAAATAAAACAATACTCGTGCAGACATCAGATAGACAAACGCTTAGCCGCACAAATTTAATGGAACCTGAGCGCTACTGGTGAAGATTACAAAAACGTCATTATTTATAAATTCAATAGTGAATAAAGAAGCAGTCAGCCTTTACCTTCGAATAAAGGCATGAATGCATGCTAACGCGAAGAGTAAGTTTAGAAATATCCATAGAATGAAAACTATTCTAGTTGCAACAGATATGTAACCCACTTAAACATCATTTGTTTTGCGTGCTTTATTGAAATTTCATCAGTTCGTGTGATATCCATCATAAGCTATCCGCACAAATATATACATGCAAACATGCGAACGTACTTACAACATTCGTAATTATACCACCAACAAAAACCGTAATAAATACACTCTAAGTACTCAGAACACATATATGCACTGATTTTACACAAGTTTTCTTCCATTCATGACATTAAAAAAGAAAACCTGCGCAACGCTCCATAATACGAACCAAATAACAAAAACAAAAAAGATCAAAAATCCATACTCTTATTAAACATTAAGCAGATTATTGTAATTTTCCAAAGCAGATATTGAAGGAAAATAGAGCCACTTCGGTTAACAATAATTTGCTTAATGCATATTTCAACAATACAGGATTTCACGACTTGTAACTTGTACTTTGCCTGATATTTCAATGTGAATTAACAACTTTTATGCATAAATCAAGGAACATATATTTAAAAAAGAAAACGGAAAAAACAAAACAGAAAAATATATAAATATTAATTAATTCGCGTCCTTGATATGTAGCATCACTCAGCAACAAACCAAGAGACGGAGCATGTAGACTTTATTGAACCTCTGACATGTACATTTGTATTTTAAAAGCGGAAGCAAAGGTGCTGAGAAGGGGATCAAGTTGTTGGATATCGTCATAAAAATCGAGGCCCTGCCCTGCCAAACAGTAAGTTTTCGCTTCAAATTGGGGTTAAATTGCGTTGAAATTGGCAAACCACACTTTTGTTATATGAGTCCGAATTCTATTACGTCGAAAAATTATAATATTATGACTTGTGGCGTATTGTAGCTGTTTTTTGGTTCACTTCCGTCTATTGTTGTTCCTAGCTTGCTTTCCGACGATTTTGTTTCTTGAAATAATTAGTAGTACACTACTCTCAATTGATTTCCCAAAGTGGACGTTCAGCTTTACCGTAGTTGTTAATGATTTGCCTTGCTTGCACCAAGACTGTTCACGCCTTCGTATCGCAACGCATACCTGAAGGGACTGACTCACACTAATGGCATTTTTTTTTGAAACAACTCGAGCTACTCGATGTTGCAAAAAACTATGTTGCGTACACTTTACGTGGATAACTTCCTTATTGCACAATGCAAGATGGAGAAGTCAAGCTTTTATTTAGCACGCTATAGTATTCGCTTTTTTTCTCTTTTTTTTTTTTAGAAAACAACGATAATTTGTAAATATTTGCATTTTCATAAGCTGGCCGAAATTCTGTTAAAATAATTTATGTAAATATGTTACGTTATATATGAAGTAAGCAAGTTTTATTCACCTAAAGACGAACGTGTATTCGGTCAGAGAAAGCTTTGCGAATTATTTAAGAAGGTTTTAGATTTGTGTCTACTAAAAGCCTTTTTATTACGGTAGTGGTTGTATGCTTATCCCTGTTTCCACACTGAAGTTTTCGATGATTGTGATAGATATTTGCATCAAGTTCTAATTCAATACCATTGCTTATAACGTATCTGTATGTTTCCGAATTTAGGTCATATCTCCAGAAGGGCATCCAATAGACTAGCCGGCAAAATTTGGCGCGTTGCATATTTCAATAAATTCGTAGCATGATATATAGATGTTCCCACTATAGACCAATCCCTATTATTTTTACATAATAGTAACCGTCAGGGCAAATAAGTTAAAATTTCTCCACATTCTGATCACTAATTTGCAAGTTATAACCGTCTTTATCGGTGTCATATATCCTCTTGTTAAGGATTGCGTGAGCTTCGCGAGCAAAAAGCAGTCGCTGGACACTAAAATTGGAAACACGTTGGTCGAACGCGAAACTAATTTCAAGCAGAAGTTTTTCATGAACATTTGTTCATACAAAATAGTAACTATACTGTACTCTGTTATCATTAAGGTGCCATCTAACTGACGCAACTCTACTTTTAGTATTTCCAACACTATTTGGCGCACTTGATTTACGTTTTCGGCGAATTGTTGTGATCGGTGCGGTTAGCATTATTCGCCTTCCTAAGATCTCGTTCAAAAAACCAACGGCAAATCGTTGTTTTCAACTAAAAATAATGACCGATTACTCTTTTCAAGCCGATTGTTAAATTAAAATTAATGATCAAAATGTCACGAAATTATGATATTTTTTTTTTTGAAAGTAGGGTCTGTCTGTAAACCGTGTGGATTCATCAATAGCGGTAACATCTATATGCCTTCTTATGAATTTATTGAGTGATGTGCTGTATTATGCTTGTTATTGGCGCAGCTGTTGACATTGGTAATGTATATTTGTTGCGATAAATGTTAATAGAATTGTTTAATTGATTGTTATTGTTTTGTTGAAGATCAGTTGTTGCTATAGTTGATGACGTCTTTGTACTTGCTTATAGCTGCTTATTTGCAGTGTTATTATTACTATTCCAACTGATTGTTGCTATTGTTTCTAAATTTATTGTTTCTGTTGTTGTTAATGTTGCTTCATCACATGTATTTCGTTTTATTATGCCTTAACGGCTTGTTATTAAACAGTTGATGCTCTGCTGTTAGAGCAATCGCTATTGTTTAAATTTCCTGCTAGCATGTTAGCGTTAGGGTTAGCGTTAGTTCACTTCTACTTTTTTGTTGTTGCTATCTGTATTGTTGCTGTTAGACTGACATTCAGTGACTTCTGACTTTTTTTTTCGGAACACAATAAATTGTTTTGGTTTCAAATTAATCTTATTTTGGTTTTCTTAATAAAAAAGCAATGCATTTTTTACGAAATAATCACGAGTGACGCATTGGATTTACAAACATTTTCAAGCAGTGTAAGGAAGCATTTTGTCTGCTTCTTACCTTACTCATTATTTTGCATATGTATGTATATATATACTTACAGTTCTTATTTACTTTACTCATAATTTTCCATATTAATTTAATTTCGTCGAAAACTCTGATTTAAAATATACATACTTTCTTAGAATACAGGTACACTTACATATAGTGAGAATACGCCCTATTAGGACAGACCGGTTTTCCTTAAGCTTGGAAATTCTTGTTGTAACATAATCACACAGGCACATATCGATCTCGTTGCTAACTGCATACGTTCTCAAAGCATAACAAATACCATTTCTGTTGTGTCAAACACAAACGCACGCATGCATATTATACTTACCACCATACTTAAGAAAATGTATGTATTAATACTTGTGAAATAAGGTAATGTTAAGTATACACAAAATGTAACAGGGCAGCGATGTTAGTAACAACTATAAAAGCACAGCACACAGCACAGAATTCTTTCAATTTTGTTGGAATATCCCAACAGGTAAATCACAAAAAAAGAATACATATTTGCTCGACTAAATACGACTACACCGATAGGGGATGGCTGGCTCAGCTTAGCCGCTGTCCCTGAATGACTGAATGGACGCTAGGATTACGGGGTTGGCTGGCTCAGCGTAGCCGCTGACTCCGACCAGATGACTACACAGATAGGGGACGGCAGGCTCAGCTTAGCCGCTGTCCCTGAATGACTGAATGGGCTCTAGGATTAGGGGGTTGGCAGGCTCAGCTTAGCCGCTGTCCTTGAATGAAAGAATATAGTTTTTTTCACTTCTATTGCGATATCCCAACAGGGGAACGCGAAATCGTAAGGGAGTCAGAACTGCAGATAAGAAGCCCGAGGACGGTGAATGATAAACTCTCTGAGGAATCACCACATCGCTGTGCCGGCCTTTTCTTTATTTAACGCTCCTTGTTGCATCGATTGAAATCAATAAAAAAAAGCTAAAAGGAGAAAATAACCGAAGATCCCAAGATTATTAAAAATTTTCTTGGAAAGGAACTTCCTGGAAAACCCCGAGTCATATGTCGGCCAAGAAAAACCGTTACAGCAGATAATAAAAATACCACCACTCTATATTTTTTCGGTCCCCCAATTCAAGATCATTGTAAGGATAAATAATAAATAGAAAAGTGCTTTAGACATCAGCATCAAGAATATAAACTGAGAAAGTAAGATAAGTGTGGTACGATAAAATGATAAAGAGAAGCAACTAAAGAAATGCGTATAGTTATGTTAATTAAGTAAGCTGTGTTAGCTAAAGGTAACTAATCATTCTGAAATACTTTAATGTGATCATAGGGTATAAAACGAAGAGAATAATTGAGAGATGAAATCCGGAATATATTAAGGCACACATCGAAAGAATAGATTTATTGCAGATGGAAGAAGCAACCTGCTTCCGAAGATGTTGATTCCGAAGGTGTCTGTAACAGTGAATTAAATAAGTGATGTATCTTAAGCTACAAGCTTACGAGGTCCAAAAGGAATAAATTTGTTGTGAAGGACATTTTAAAATTATTATTAAATTAGATCCGTAGCGCTTTGGTCCTGACTAAATATTAAATACTTATGTGTTCTTAATATTTTTATTCAAAATTGTGCTTGAATATCATCAAAATCAATCAATCAAACGGACTTTTCGCACACACCACACAGCTTAGAATTTTACCATTTCTCCTAAATTGTGACTTTAAAAAAGTGAAACTTTTCGTTTAAAGGTCAAAAAAAAATCTCTTCATTAAACTATATATATATACGAAATATATACGAAAACGATGAAGCGATCAAAGTATGGTTTGAATGGAACTTCGCTCCACTTTGCAAAAGCTATGGTATAAAAGCTGATGAGAGGTCACGAGAAATTCGACGTTAGTTTCATGCAATTCCTTTCTTGCTATTAATGTTAACGTGCATTAAGAATGAAATGTTTTATGATTTTCCTACAACCAGGAGCGTTTTTCGTTCGTTAAAATACCAAAAACGGTCAAATGGCACGCCTATATAACTTTTTCTATAAACTGAAGGTGGTGGGTATAAAATATTCGGTCGTAGCCAAATAAAATTTTTCTATTTGTTGTTATTATGTTCGCCTGTACATAATTTAAAACCCTATTCATATACCAGATGGGCAGAATAGTCCGTAGGCTAACATAGAAAAAATCTTTTTTTTTGATAGAATTTGATTTTAGTATTCAATATAGTTGCCTACGAGGGCGGTACATCGATTATAACGGTGATACAATTTTTCGATACCATTTTTATAGCACGATTTGTGTTTAGCCTCAAAATAGGCTTCAGTTTCGGCGATTACCTCTTCATCGGCGCGAAATTTCTGTCCAGCGAGCATCCTCTTAGGTCTGAGAACAGGAAAAGGTCGCTGGGGGCCAGATCTGGAGAATACAGTGGATGCGGAAGCAATTCGAAGCCCAATTCATGCAATTTGGCCATCGTTTTCATTGACTTGTGCCGCGGTGCATTGTCTTGATGAAACAGCACTTCCTTCTTTTTTCAAATGACCCGTTTTTCCGCGACTTTGTCTTTCAAACGCTCCAATAACACTAAGATAGTCAATGAATATTATCCCATGCGTATCCCAAAATATTTATGCCATAACCTTGCCAGCCGACATTTGCGTCTTTCCACGCTTCGGAGTCGGTTCATCACGCGCAGTCCACTCGACTGACTGTCGATTGAACTCCGGTGTGAAATAATGGAGCCATGTTTCATCCATTGTCACATATTGACGCAAACATTCGGGCTTATTACGATTGAACAGCTCCAAACACTACTTAGAATCATCTATTCGTTCTTGTTTTTAGTCGATTGCGAGCTCGCGCGGCACCCACATTGAACAGAGCTTTCGCATACCCAAATATTCATTCACGATATCGCGTTCCTTTGATATCTTTAGGGTCTCACCTATCTCAATCAACTTCACACGTCGATAACAGCCTCTTTGGAACGTCCACTGCGTGCATCGCCCTCGGTGCTCATTTCACTATACTGAAAATGCTACTCGGAATCGATCAATTTTAAATTAAATTTTTATTTGCGTTTGACGCAATAATACATATATGTAGATTATGTTCCTGTTTACACCTAGTTATGATTTGGTTCGTTTACATTTACACACAGTAAGATTAATTACCTTCCGGCTTCCAATAAGACCGAATTGGGACAGCAAAGTTTTGCTATTCGAGGTAGCTCCTCCTCTTCAAGGCCTTTTCAATTGCATGATTAGTTGTATTTATTTAGCCTATTTTCATTTTTTATATTCTCATTGCGCTACCATTTACTTATTACAGCAATTCAGTCTATGATCTTATACCTTACAGTCCAAGCCCAAGGTCGAACACTCTTGAAAATGAATTCGGTCGTACTATTTTTACAACTCTCCACATAACGCGCCAATTGAAAACCGTCCTTCTCTAAAAAAATTCTGTAACAATCATTACTACATAAAATAGCGCTATATAAAATAAATAGGAAAAAAAGAGCCCAATTTTGAATACTTTATGATGAAAATGGTCCCCTAACAGTAATTTGACATAAAGATTCATTTTACTAGATTTTAATTGCGTTGGTCTACGTTTTGAAACCTTTCGCTTATAAGGTTTCTTATGAAAAGTAAGACTTTGCACCAAATATAAATCACGTAGGCCTATTTTAAGGATAACGTATAAACGCTTGTAGGGGGCGTTCCGTCCAATACAGATGAATACACTGTTTGAAATCCAAATATCTAAAATTAATCCAGAACATGATTTCATCTAATAAAATGTTAAGTTGTTCTGGCTGTTGCATATATCCCCCGAAGCTTAATTTAAGCTGAACTACAAGCGGCGTATAAGAGTGAAAAACAAAAATTTTTTGGCATTTTATTCAGTAAGCAAAACGGCTTTACATATGCTTCGGAGCCTGGGTATGACCTACGCTCAAATCATCTATGAATTTGAAATTTAACATTTGAAATCCACGCTCTACGGTTAATGAACATAAATTATGACTTTTTAGTACTGCATGAATGATTTTTATTTGTTCTTGGATTTTCTCTAGTTATTATGGCTTTCATGTCTTCGCGTACCAAATTTCACGTGTAGATCGTTATATTCGAAGCATGAAAAGGCTCGTAACTGCGTGTTTTAAGTTGTTNCATCTTTCAATAGAGTTTGTAGCTAACCTTGGAAATCTAACTTTACCAAATTGAGATGGCCAGAGTAAATCTTGTTTATATATATTTTAAATTCATAGTCAAATATGAAATTTGGAAACGTTCACAACTTGCCGACTAGACATCCCACATTCAGCAAACAACTACACTTGCAAATATTCATTCACAAATTTTGTGAAGAATTGTCGCGAACATTCAAGACTTTAATCCACACATTCTCACATGGATGGTTTGCAAAATGCAGGTCGACCGGAACCATTTTTGGCATAATTAATGTCTTTTGTCAAAATGAGTACCTACTAGTTTTCAGCTATTTATGGCACTTTTGTTAAAGATAAGTTTGTCAGGATGCCTGCAACGCTTAGAACGACTTCAAATACATTTAAGTTTTCTCATCCAATTCCATCTGAATGTTTGACGCCCTCCCTTCCATTTATTCATATGTGCAATCTAGGCACAACAATACCTAATGTTTAGTAGTTTCTTTTACATGCTTTCAAAAAATTATTTTTTCTTTACAATTATTCTGAAATTCATCATACGCTACACGTTTTGCTTTTTGTAACAACGACATATAAAAAATTTACATTAAAAACATCTCTGTGTTTATTATGTGCCACCACTTTATTGCTTTTTTCACTTGTCACATTTTTCATATCTTTTGTTTTTACATCACCTATAAACTGCTCACTTCGTAGTTGCTGAAGTTGCTGGTTTCAGCTGTCTTCCGAATTACCGAATTTAACTTGGATTCTGACGCTTTTGCACAGAGCTTTTCCGTTAATACCACGACCTGTTTGATTTCTTAAAACTCTGTCTTCGTCTGCAATGAACGTATGAGTTTCTTTAAACTCATCAAGAAATTATCAAAAGTCTCTCTCTGTCTTTAATGTCTGCTTTAATATTCTTTATTTGAAGTTGTCATACAACATTTTTCGAATGGCATCGCCTCCTTTGCATACTGTTGTCTGCCTTCTTAAGTTAACGATAGTGAATTGAAAACTTCAACAGCTTCCGAGCCCATTGAATTGAGAAATACGGCGAACTTTATAGCCTTTTTAGCTTCGGGTTTCTTATTCAATTGATTTTTAAATGTTGAATGTTTGTCGGTGCGTTGTCTTTTTCGCAGTGTTATTTTCATGAACACTTTTGCTTTGATCGCTATGCCAATCAAATGTAAAGAAATAAGAAAATTATATTCAGCTTTGCCGAAGCTGTTATATCCACCACTTTTATCTCAGAAAGAGGTAAAATGAAGCTACATTTTAATAGTTGGGCGCCGGAGATTTTGCTATTTTTTTTGGAATAGTCTGGAAATTTTAATTGTCTATGGCTGTAAACAACATGAAGCCGCGCTTATATTCCCATGCCTGTAGGACTAAAAAAACATGCAAAATGTGCGGCTTCGTTGTGTTCGTTTACACATTGCCTTACATATGTTTAAATTTGTGGGAATATAAGGGCGGCTTCGTTGTGTTGACAGCCTATGGGCAGAGAGCGAAACACCAAGAAAACACAAATGATTCCAGCTTATTTTATATTGTGAGCATAACCGGAAATATAATACTTTTAAAGCAGTACGATATGACTTAAATAAAAAAAATCACTTTTTGTTCTCATTGTAGCTCTTGTTTTCTTTTCTGTCCTTCTAAGTCTTATCATTCTCTCAGTTTTACTTTCCATTAATTTTAGAGACCCTTGTCCTCTTAAATAGGAATGTTATTTTTGCTTTATTTTTTGTATTTCTTCTTATGTCATTTGCTTCAAAGACGTAACTACAGGCAGTTTGTTGCTTTAAAAGAAACAACTAGTACTTTGGACTTAGGTTAGATAATCACATGCAAGCAATTGTCTTCCTTCAGCCTTGGCGGTGTAATCTTTTAAAATCAAAGATGCGTGGCTTTGATGGATTTTCGTTCCCTATATTGTTATGTTCTTGTACTGAGGGATTCGTGTTTAAATAAATTTTCCTTTGCGTTGCTTTTTTCAGCTAAGAGTTCTACGTTTCAGTAAGCTTTAGTTTTACATTGTTGACGTTAATGTTCACGACATCGCTGTCAGCGCAGAGAAATACTTTTCTTCTTTATTTCAACCAAACTGCTTTGATCGTAAAGATACTATGGCTAGCTGAACAATGCAACCGATTTGTTACGTCCACATTAAATCGCCTGGCCTGGGGAAGTGGACATCGAACATTTATCTTAACATTATATAACCTTTTCATGTGTATTTAGTTTACTTTATATTACTTAAGAATCCTCTGATTGCTAAATCACAAATATTAAGACACAGTCGTCTTAATTACTTATCTTTTGTTTTTTGGAATATAAGGTACATTTTACTCTAAATTGCTTGTTAATATTTCTGTAAATTTAATAAAAAATTATTTCATTTTAATTTTTATACAGCTTTTATATATATACATTTCAGCCGTTCTCGCCAAAAACCATTGTCATTAACATAAACCGTAGCTTTCCCCTGTTGAATGAAACTACAGTGATATTAAGCAAGAAAAGTCAAAAAGCTTCGGAGATTTACATATGTCCACCTGTTGAAGAGAATGACGTGACAAATACTTTAATAGCTGACCATATCAGATGAGGCTTCAGTGCATTGCGAACAGAAAATGGAAGATTAAAGAACAAACGGTAATAATTTTAAAATGAATTTTAATTCCCGCCTACTTCTAGTGGCTTTATGTTAATAAAGAACGCAAAGCCAGGAAAAGTAAACTTTTATTTTTTATTGTAATATTTTAACAAGGAAGAAACAACAAAGACTGGAACAAGCTGTTACATTTTGCTCTATAATTAGAAAAGTTGTCCTTTTCCAAAGTCATCAAAATTTCAAGTAATGTTTGTGCATAACTTGAATCCACACGCTGTGCACAAAATCTGATTTACTATAAATATAATGTAAATAAATAGATACAAATCTATACTAACTTCGTTTGCCAAGATTCTTTTTACCCAGTTATACGCTTTGCGCATTACTCACAACCATTGGATTTTTTGTTGATCGTTAATAATATAACTGATACGAATATACCACGAAATATTTTGGCTAATTTAATATTAACACTTTTTCTTAATAACTTTTAAAAATGAAAAATAAAATATTGGTACGAATAATTCCAAGAAACTTAAATCAGCATGAACGAAAGTGAGACTAGTGATATGCTTAAATTACGCGGCAACTGTTTTAAAAAAAATCTTCAAAACGCAAATCGCAGATCACTGCC
>KK351221.1:58189-83952 GCA_000671755.1 Glossina brevipalpis
GATACTCACACATAACCTTCAGCTAAATTAAGCAACTGATATTAAAAATTATGTTTATTCTCAAAATTAAATAAGATAGAATTCAACTAAATTGAAAATGTTGATAGTATAAACACCAGCGGAGCATATAATATGTGCTTGCATGTATTCTGATCAATTTTTCACAAGGAAAACGCATTTACTGAGAAAAGTTAGTACAATATATAATAATAAAAATATATTCCATCAATTTTTACAGCTCTTTCCCATCTTTCGCATATGGCGATACCGTGCGGAAGGTACGATATTGGTTTGCAAGTGACCCAATTGTCGACAATTTTCGCATATCTTCACAACTTCGAAGCTGCATGTCAAAAGCATCAAACTGTTCGCAGACACAGCCGAAAAGGACGCAGCGTGTGTGATATTCATATAAGCAGAGGATTGGTTAAAACAGGGAGTTGATTAAAAATGTTGGGAACTAGCTAAGAGTTAAGGAAATAGTTCCTTTTAATAAATTGTAAAAAATCATTAAGATTGTGAATATTACATCATAAATAAATAAATTTTAAATACAAAATCTACACTTTTCGCGATGTAGCGATACGGACTGTGTCTAAAGGAAATATACAAAAAGACACTCAAGGAACTATTCATATTAAAAGCAATAATATGCGAATATTCTTAACACTCGCTTAAGGATTTTAAGTCTGACAACAAAAAAGTTTACAAAATAAAAAGTACCTTTACAAGATCATTCTATATGGGATGATATATTTTCTGCACTCCGATGGTAGTAAGTTCTGTTTTCTCTTTAAAATATTCTTCCTGATGTTCTCGTGCTTAATTTTAATTAAATAAGCCAGTGTTAGGATTACGGTCTTTTGTTTAATTTGGGTTTCATTATCCGCTCTATTTATTAATATCTTGTACGCCAATACATTTCTGCGTCAACTATAACGTCATTCAGTAGGTGGATTAATTCGCTTTCTTTTTCTTTTTAATACTTAAATATAATGTGTTCTTAAGATTACGTCGAAACCAAGAAGTAAGAAAAGCACTAAGAATGTCAAATTATGTTGGGTAAGGAAAAAAGTTCGTTGCAATTCAGCTTCGTTTGTCTCGATTTTCCTTAATTTTTGGAACCCTGTTGTAAACTTTGATCAAACAAACATTGAAACTTCCAGGGCGGAAATGAGCTAATCATTTGCAAGGGTGTGAAGATAAATTCGAATTTAACTAGCGAAGACATATACCATTAACCCAAGTATGGAAAAATAGTTAAGTTAGAGATCCTACTGCGGCCAAACTAGAAAATGTCAACGATATTCACATACATCACGTGAATGTGTATGAAAATAGCTTTCAAATAAGCTAGGTGAATTCAAATTCAGCTTTCCAGAAGTATTTTTAAAAGTTTTTCGAAACTTGGTACCACAGCATAACTGTGGAAAAATAGTCAAATTAGAGACTCTACTGCGGCCAAACTAGAAAATGTCAACAATATTCACATACATCACGTGAATGTGAATGAAAATAGCTTTCAAATAAGCTAGGTGAATTCAAATTCGGCTTTCCAGAAGTATTTTTAAAAATTTTTTGAAATTTGGTACCACACCATAACCCGACTATGGAAAAATAGTTAAGTTAGAGAATTTATCTTCACACCCTTATCATTTGCTTCCTGCTGACATTAAAGATGATGGGAATAAAAACTAGCCATAAAAATTAAAACTGAAAGACATTGAAAAAGTTGCTTAAACTCACCATTGAACTTCTTCTATGAGGAAACTGTTTGTTCCTGTTTAAGTTTTATCCTTTCTCTTTTTTTGTTCTTCTTCTTTTTTGTTTTCTTAACCCTATGAAACTGCACTTTTTATAGAATGATCTAGTTCATATTATAGTTACAAAACTGTCTTTTGTATTTTTTCTTCATACAAAGTCCATATCGATAGATCTCGAAGAGTGTAGATTTTATTTACAATCTCGATGGTTTTTACAATTATTTAAATGCCTTATCTCTCTAGTCATTCATTATTCTACTCTCGACGTACAATTCTCAACGAACAACTATCAGTATACAAATCTCTACTACAACTGTACGTTACGGCTGACTTCTTACGACTCTATATTAGGACTGACTTCCGAATGCTTATTACGATTTCCCAGTGCTTGTTACGACTTCTTGCGACTGCTTATTACAAACCTTACGAATATCACAAACACTGCGTCCCTTTCTGCTATGCCTGCTGATACTTTGCTGCTGGATTTCCAAGCGTAGTTTCATTAACCCCATTGCCTGTTATTCTTTGTCAATCTTTGCTTTCATTGACTGCTACAAATGTGTCTTTTTATGACCGCGACAGGTAATACTTTAAAAGAAATTTCGTCTTTCATGGGTTTTATCAAAATTATTGCAGATGTATTTTACTAGCTTGTGATTTTCGTAAAAAATTATTAAAAAATTAAAAAATTGTTTTAAGTAAAAGATTTTGTTATTGTTTTTAAAGATATAAATACAATGCATTGTTCACCTGTCTCTTAGTATGCTATGTTTACGATCTATGTAAATAATATTTTAACGTTTTTATGTCACATGTTACTTACTATTGCCCTATTTTATATTATTTTCTAAAGCTATAAAATTTACTTTACTTTTACTCCTACGATATGCTTCATAAATTTTTGTTTTCGTACACTATGAGATAAACAAAAGAGAAAAAAGAAAGAAAAACAAACTCGGCATGTTCGCGCAACAAAAAACAAGAAAACGAAAACAAAGAAAAAATAAGAACAAAATGAATAAAATTGTTTACAAAAGTGTGTTGAAAATTGCATAGAATTGTCATTGCATTTCCAGTTCCGGAAGTGCACGTAAAGATGAAATCATAATAAAACGATTAAAAACGACTAAAATGAAAAGTCTGGTTTAATCAAATAAATTCCTTTTATTTCGGTTTATTTAAAAATATTCAAACCGCACAAAATTACTTCGTTTTAATTCCCTTTTTTTGTACCTAGTTATTTCATTCTTAACGGTTGCACAAATCGGTAGCATTTGTAAGAGGCAACACTACTGTGACTTCTTGGTTTAAAGACTATTTTTGGCCGTCAAGAAAGATAATAAAACAATAACGTTCGAGGAAGGGTCTTATTCGACCGAAGGCCAAGTCTTGATTTGCATACTGAACACTTCCTAAATAAAGCTAGGTCAGCGCTAGACTTTATTGAACGGCAATGCAAATAGCTCGGCGACCCATGCTAAAATGTAAGACCAAGATTTGAATATGCATCTGATTTCCTAAAAAAGAATATAAGCATTGACTTACATTAAGCGCCTTCCTTTATGTTTGTGATATAATTTTACTAGAATAAACACATTTGTAATTATACGACGTTCATTTAGTTCTAGACAATTAGCACAAAAGCGAGCTGTGTGATTTTAACAAACTGCAATTCCCATGAACAGTTTTGTGCTGATTTACTGTTGCCAAAATCAATATCATTTTAATTCATTAATAGTGCTGAATACAGTTTGGCAGAACGAAGAGCGATTGTCTTGGCAGGAACAGCGTAGTAGAAAATTACACTTTTTTGCGCTGTATAAACTAGTGAACTATGCTCGTCTGAAACTTAAAACTATTAAGAATCCGTTGGAGCCTGACATAGCGTTCATCATTTTACATGGCGATCCTACTATTTCCTCTTTACAATATTGATTCGAGAGAATCAGTACTCTTCGCTCTCAAGAATTTCAGCAGGGATGCACTATCGTTTTCGCCATCCTCAAGTAGTATCTTACTTTTAGCTCCAGTTTCAGTAGACAAATGTGGGTTTTTCTTCTCTCTTAGTTAAATTAGTAAATGGTACAACGAAATCGCCGCTTTATAAGCCGTCGGTTTTTCTAGAAATTTTATTTTCATAAAGCTCTGTCAGCGTAGGTATAGTTATGAGGTTTTTAAATTCTTTAGGGGTCTTTTCTAAAATCTGAATGATATCGCTAACATAATCTTAATATTAGGCTCTTTAAATGCTATCATCTCTTTTTAACAGGCTCGTCTTATTTATGTCGTATCTGAATTAACTTTTCCATTAAAGCTTCGTTTAATGTTTAATGTGTTCAATATGATCAATTGCGAAGCTTTTGCATTGACTTAGCCTTGGCTTAGCTCTTCACTCTTAGCTCGGATTTACAATTGCTGCGATGGGACAGATTGTTTTTTGGGTTAGTTGTATATGCTTGTTATCGTATCAAATTTGGTTTTTCATTCGTTGCATGTTTAGCGTTGTATTTACGATATCCACCCCTGTGTAAATAACATTATAATGCCAAACAAATGGAAAGAAAAGAAGAAAGCAAATTTTCAAGAACACTAAACAAATAATTTTTATATTTTTTTAATGCAAAATGAAGCAAATTTAAAACGTTCAACTCAGATATCAGAAAATTTCCAATAAATAATTTCATGCGGGGAAAAACGGAATCTTACTATTTACTTTCAAATTCACGGAACCCTTATAAGTAACCCTCTGTCCTTAGCACAACGAGACTAGTCTCTACAAAGTAGTAACGTGCCTTATACAGTAACAAATACTTTTACTTGGCAAAATAGAGCTTAAAAAATTCGTGCTCAGCTGTTCCATCTATTTCATTGCGTTAGAGTTGAGTTGTGCAAGAATTTAGTGTGCAAATTTCCAGAAAGATTACATCATCAATTGGACAAAAAAGCACGTCAAGGTGCCACCGTGATTCAACGTCACAACATCGAATGTATCGTTTAATTGACAGCTCTTGCGAAAGTCGGTTTTCTTGCAAGTTACTAGGGATTGAATTTTTGCCCAAGCTTGTGCGCATCTACAAAATTTCTGCTCAATAAATGATATGTGACTTATTTTATTGCAAAAATACGATTCGAAATACATTTACTTTTGTTTTTAACGTTTACATTGTCCCAATAAACAATGAACGTCATATTTTCAAAATATTTCTAGGATCGTCTTTGATAATCATTCCATTTCACTTTAAACCCCCTGCAAACATTTTTCTTTTTATCTCATCTTCATAATTTCATTTTATATTATGCCACGAACAGATAAAAGTACCAAAAATAATGTAGTTATATTTTTATTTTAGTTACTTTTTCTAACGTTTTGAAATTTCTGTGTTTAGTGGTTCTATGTGCATTAATTTTTTCAAACATATGCTTTTAAAACAATATTTCACTTTACTTTTCCTTTTAGTATGAAGCACGGCAGTATGTCACTTTATGGAGTATAAAAGATGTTAAATATATTTATATGTATATGTATATATAATTCATATAACATAAATTGAACGCTTCTTTAAAGACGTACTTTTGATGAGAATTAATTCGATTGGCTTTAAACCTACAACTATTGTGGGCTTGCTTATAGTCATTCCTAATTCTTTAGTCGTAGCTTTTTCGGAAACATGCATATTCACTTGTCATATGATCCCAAAACCGAAAGGTTATTAACAAACTCTTCGTCTGTAATCATTATGTCGAGAAATTTTCATTATTCACTTTTCTATTTGATTTAGCATTTCAATTTTAAAATTTTTCGACGGCGGTGTGTTCAAGGTTCGTAATTCAATAATAATTGAATTTTTCAAATGTTGGTAGTGGAGAGTGAGTAATGGCATAATAAAGTATTTTTATAAAAGCATATATTTGATACGTAGAAGGGGCGCCTCTAGCAAGTCAGTACACGTGGGTTTAAATCTCATTGCGGTAGGCGATAGGCTAGGCTGCTAGTGCTCTCATCTCTCTAGTTTAAGAATTAATTTCATTAGTCTAGGGTAGAATAAAAATAATGTACGTAGAAAGACTAACTAATCACCGAGATGCTACAATATTAGAAAAGATAAAAAAAAATATAATTACTTTCTGGGCTTTTACTTGTTGCTGCCATAAAATAAAAGGGAATTATGGAGTTGGAAATAAATACAAACAACTTTCGAAAGAATTAAAAGTAGAACGGAAAAATTATCAAAGACTATCTAATAAAAATTTTTTGGAAATGTGATATTTATACAATTTGATATGGATATTGCAAATATTAAGTTATCTGCGCGGAAAAAAGAATTAGGATAATTTACATAAACAATGATTTACTTTATTCAATTTATTAAAATTTGTTGTACACTTTGTAATATTTTTCATTCGTCTTTTTAAAGCTGCTGTTAAAGTTTTCAACCTTTGGATTATTTTACTTTGACCTTTTTCTCCATTTTAGCAGGCTCTTTTTAAAATTGCTTTTGTTCGTTTTAGAGGTTAGGTAGATTGCGTTCTAATGATGGCAGAATATAAATGTACGAAGCGTCTTACTTCTACGTAGTTCCAGTTATAAAGGAATTGAAGCCTCAACCACTGATGTCTAGCAAGAGATATTTTTTGTATTTTAGAAGGAAAACTTCGGGAGTTGTACGTCTGTTTAGAAGGCTTCTCTCCACATTGTTGGACTACTATTTAGGTCATAATAACAATTTTAATTAGTAGTTATTTACGACTGCTTCAGATAGTAGTCGAACTGGGTTGCACTATGACGCAGTTAAGTTGTATCGATGTCTTTCCAAGTACGCAATAATTCTTAAAATTAAGAGAGGGGGAGATTGCTTACGTGAAATATTTAAAATGAACAATGAGGAATCTTCTCGCACAAACTTGACCGTTGTCAGCAAACTTGGGTAATGCCATTTTGCCCAATCGTTACCGCGGCGAGAGGAACATTCTGTGACTAGAGTGAAACTTTGGACTACACTGTTTCTTCTGGAACCCAAGGCAGCTGTGGAATCTCTGTTATGTGGATCATATTATCGTTTTCTGGAAATAGTGCTGTATTTTAGTGCACCGAGAGATTAAGCATGTGCTCATGTAAAACCAATCATAGATATCTCTCCGTTCTACAATGGAACGACCTTTAGAGTGTACCTCATTGAATAGCAGTTCGATTGATCCGTTGTGAATATTTCCACAGTGTGTAAGGAAGAACTTATAGATAATTGTAATATAAATTTAAAACTTAACGCTTTTTTGATTCGTATTAACAGTAATTCGAAGCAATTTGATTGGAAGGATCGTATTCACAAGTAAGTAGATAATATGCGAATTTGTAATCTTGGATTTTCTATACAATTATCACGAAAATAATAATTCTGCCGTAGGTAGCCCGGAAAATTTTCTATTGTAACACTCTACGATTTGTCTTAATTTTAAACGCTCATGCCTCAAAGAATTTTTCACACATGAACAAATAACAAGCTGTCGGAATATATACCAAATTAAGTTTGAGACTGCGAAAGCCTTCCCGATTGTAATACATGTGCCTGTTTTCCAGTCTGCATGTTAATATTCGTTCCATCTTATTATCATCCTACTATTAGAATTTGAAGACTCTTTACAAAGGGCTTATTGAAAAGATCGGTTGTAATTTGTACTTCGTTATGAACTACTCCCTATACTCCAAGTTGCCGCTTTTGACCTGTGTGATGGAGTCTCGCATTTCATTTTCAAATTGGCTGTTTATTCTAATTAACATTCTACGGGGTCAAATCAGAACATCGTTCCCAATCATTTACAGAAAACAGTCGCTTCCTAAATGGAATAGAGAGGCACACAACAGCAAAATTTTTTTGAGCAAATACATAAAAGATTTCTTGCTTAAAACATTGGGTAAGCCTAAAAAGTACATTTCATTTAATAACGATTAGCTTTTTATATGGAAACCTTATGGTAACTTTGTCTCGACTTTGACTGGGAGTTACTCCTTCCCCCAACATTCAACTCGGGATGTTCCCACGATTTCTATTCACAGTTTCATCTTTAGACGGACATGTGTGTACTGATAGAGAAAACATGCAGAAATCATTGCTTTTGCTGTATAAAATCAAATTGTTTATTTACATTTTTGTTATATTGAATTTAAACGTTTAAATTCTTTATCAATTTTTTTTGTAATTGTCGAGTTTATTTTCAATAGAGCACAAAAGATTATAAACTTTATAGTTTATCATTTATACACTTTAATATTTCACTTGATTTATTTCATATTTTAATAAAATCGAAATATTTCGTTGCATATTAAATTTTCTTTTGTTTCTTTTCCTTTGTCGTCTTGGTAAGCATTTCGTTATTGACACACTGGTGATATCGTAGATACAGTACGAACGAAAAACCAAATTCGACACGATAGTAACAGTGTGCCATCAACGCGATATCGTATTGTTTTTATATATGGTATCATTTAAAAATATAGGATTTAAATAACCTATTGGATCGTACTGCGACGACCGTAGCGGAATGGGCATATTTGTAGACCAATATAAGGTAAGGAAAGTTTTCTCTATAAACTAGTGATAAAGTTAAGTGTTGAACTGAACATCGCGAAAAGTATGACGGTTTCAAATGTGAGCCTGCTCTATCCGTCGTTGCCGTTAATTGTGGATATAACCACGAACAGTCTGATCTGTAGCTATGTGTTTGATGGTAGTATGAAAATGAAGTATTTTTAGCTATACTAGCCCAAATTAACATTCTATTACCATCTCTTTGTTGCGTTAAGAAGGATGGATGGCGGAGCTAAACACATGCGTACGACAGAAAAATGTATTGCAGACTTAACTAATAGAAGCTTTTGCTTTATGTTCGACAGCGTTATACGAAGAATATTTTGCAGTTTGGTACCGAACATGTAACTGTGAAGCATACACATTTACTACGGATATAGTTTTTGACAATTTCTTACGAAAATAATAAACTGCATTAGCTAAAGGATTGCATGGTATTTAATGCTTTGACAATCTGTTCTTACTTTGAAATTGGAATTATCAGTCTTCGTGAAGACTCGCAACATGCCACCTTTAAGAGCAACTCTACCGGTATATTAACTACTTCATTAAGACGTAAAAGGGTCTACTTTACCGCCGCTGCTCGCTGCAACTGCTTTTCAACAAATCAATCCTATGCTATTGAAACCAAACAATAAACATATTTTTATTGATATTTATTTTATATCTTCTTTACGTAGAGTGTAAATTAAATTCTGCTTTATGTACATTAAGATGCAAATTTATTGTTTTATCAATTAAGTTAATGGCAGTTTGGTAAGTCATTCAAATGTTTAATGATTGCATCTTAAATATTTTTGTTTCCTGGTTGGGAAGCATAATTTGTTGTTTTTTCTCTTAATTTTAAACAAAATAACACATAAATATTAAATTCTAATAA
Source organism: Glossina brevipalpis (assembly GCA_000671755.1). Classification (NCBI taxonomy): domain Eukaryota; kingdom Metazoa; phylum Arthropoda; class Insecta; order Diptera; family Glossinidae; genus Glossina; species Glossina brevipalpis. Next base: position 67,417 of record KK351221.1, read on the forward strand.
GAATTTTTAATGCCTTACCATCCGTCACAATAACGTAATTAAAGGGGATGAAGAAAGTCTGCGTTTAAATTCTTCGAAAACGAATGTAAGCAATAAGTGTAGTAATCGTAAGCAAAACCATGAAAGGGAATAATAATTTTAAAAAAAAGAATGCATTCTGCCCAGCTTATATGTCGTAGTAAAAATTATTTTATTTAAGTGCCACAAAGAGTTATTTTTATGCATTTTATTAGTTCGTACTTTTTTGATAGCTGCAGGTAAATTAGACTCAAGCATTCTCTTATCATTTATTTGCGCCGAAATTTCTTTCTTTGTTTTCTTTTTCTTTACGATATAGAGTTTCCACACTGCATACGACTGACTTGTGCATTTGCATTTATTACAGGACGAATAAATGCAAAGTCAGAGCTTAGCGCGAAAAATTTTAAAATCAATTGTTTTCATCTATCATTACATCCTGGGAAGCAAAAGAACAAAAAATAAAGGAAAATTCGTCTCTATATATATATTTTCTTTTCACGGATCATGGGTATAGCGAACTCTAAATAAGCCAGCTCTGTTTGTCCGTTTTTCACTAAAATGTCTTAGAGACCTAAGATAACAGAATACATTCTCTTTTCATGTTTCCTTCTTTTGCAAATATCATGCAATCTTGAAGCTGTTGTTTGCAAAAGAAGGGAAACATAAAGAGAAAGCAAAATGTCCGTTAATTTTATCCGAAGAAAAAGAGAGTCCGAAGTCTGTATGTTTAAAATAATAATGGCGGGTTCTCTTGAAAATAAAAGAAGTGAGAGCAGCAGTCAAGTTTGGACAGCAGTCGACTTTGGATCGTAGAAACAAAAATATGAAAATAAAGGTTGAAAAGAAAAACATATAAAAAAAAAGTGAACAGTTTGCATGAATTTTTGTAAAGTAAGCTGAAAACAAATCGAGAAAAATAATTTTTCACTGTCAATTTTCTTATTGAAAGAATAACATTTTTTAATAACGTTTAAAAGTTTACGAATTTATATTTAAATTTTGGTCTCAGTTTAAGCGCTATTATTGTACCCAACCGATATAATAGATAATAAAGGAAGACTTACAGGTGCAAACAAGAATAATTAAAACTAAACATCTAACCTTTTCTGACGAAATGATCATTAAAATCAATATGATTAGAAAACATGCGTTTTATCATTAAAAGGCAAAAGAAATTAGTAAAACCTTTCATTATTACGCTAATTGTAATTCTTATTTTGATATAAGCAAGAAACAAAAATAAAAATGAAAAAGAAAATTTATGACAACGAGCATAAGATCGCGATTCTCGAGAAGACTCAATAAAAGCAGAACAAAGTAAAAAAACGATCAATAAAAGCTGTTAAATAAATAAAGTAAGACAATTAACATAGATACCTTGGCAGTTGCGTGAATGGAGAATGTGGACTATGCAATAAAAAGTTGGAAACACGGCTAGTTAAGTGATGTTTGGTCGAGTGCCACTAGAAGTGTTCTTATTACACAATTTTGTCACATTAAAAAGATTTGAAATGATGTGATGGCTAAAATGACGTCAAGTGATCCTTCTTTAAAGAACAATAGCAGTCATAGTAACTAAACTAAAAGGGAAAAGTGGATGGTATGGTGGGGCACACGCTCCCAATCAAGGTGGGGGTGACTGAAGGGACGGTGACTGACGGACTGACATAAGCCAATACATAGCGGACGGGCATTCACCTTTTTAAACAATCCTGCTCTAGTCTAATTTTTTTATTTGATTGTCAACGAGGGCTGAGCTATAAGACAGCAACACCAAGCCCAGCTCGCACGTTACATAGTCTCTATTTTAATTTCTGACAAATCTCTTTATAATCAACTCCCGACTTTTGTGCGATAAAAGTAGAGCTTATTGACAGACAATTTTGTTGAGAATAATGTTTAAATGTATTTAAGAACGAATCAAGAACAGACTAGAAACTTGATATGTAAGTCTGGGCTATAGTTTCCTTAGGGAAAACGGAGCTGCAAACCCATCTTGACCATCAACTAGCGGCTTCGATTGCTCTTTAACTCTATATTAGAAGGCTTAAGTTGGTTTGCCGCTAAAAAAAATATTGTTCGTGAAATTTCGCTTGATTTACTAACGGTAAGAATTTTGAAACTGTAAAGTCAAAATATCCCAGGAAATAAGTCCCACTAGCACAATAAGGACCGAAAATGAAAAACCAAAATATCTACGCACCAATTATGAGCACTAAACCGTAAGCTAAGCTAAACATTCTGGCAAATTGAAAGGGAAAACAAAAGTCTATTGAAAAATCCTAATCATATGTTGCGGGTATTCACCAGTTCTTTTAGTAACTTCTGAAAAGTTCATAATTTTTTTCTTTTGTGTGTGTGATTCTAAACTCGACGGACAATCGTACGTATAGTAACCGATGTGAAGATTGACGTTCTTAATGAAGCAACGAGGATTTAGTTTTTTTTTTCTTCAGATTAACTTTCGCGAAGTTTCTGCTGATTTTTGATTCTATTTATAATATGTATGACACTGCGATGGGTAAAATCGTCAATTACTTCAGTAAACCACATAGGTTAAGTTTAGCGTAAGCTATTCTATGTATGTCAACGTTAATCTAAGATTAGTTGTAAGTGAGACGCAATTATCAACAAGCAAACCAGGCATTTTAACTAGGATGATTCCTACACGAAATTCGGCGAATCGACGAAGGAGAAACCGACATTTCCATTCCCTTTATCTTTTCATTCATTCTTGTTTGAAGTCCATTGGGGAACTTCGAGCTTTGAAAATAGATATAAAGTTAAGAAAGTGTGAAATGAGTTTATTATTGAAAAAGCGATGTTGCATACTAAGATGATAGGATAGCCTCAGAGTTAAGAAAGAATCATAAGTTCATAGAATTACAGGAGTAGCTTTAATGTGCAAGCATGCGAAGCTAGTGTTTACAACATATTAGCGAATTGGATGAAGGTGAATATAAGAAAACGAAATTATATATAAGTTAACACAACGATTTAATGGTATGAATAAATTCGAGCATTAAATAGACATCGCACGTTACCATAAGTAGGATAAGAAAGAATTCCGCATGAATAGTCAATGATAGAGCCGAAAGTATTAAATAGTCCAAAAGAAGCCAAAAACAAATAAATAGTCTTGATAGGAAATTCTGGTTCGTCGGAGTATCCTAGTGTATTCCAGACTTATGGAATTTATTCTTCACAATACCACATGACAGCATATGAGTATGTAGTTAAAACGGATATATTCTAAATTTCACATACAAGCCATACTTTTGTATACAATATATTCTTAAGCGTTGCTCGTCAGTAATATGTTGTATATACGCACCTGCTGTTAAAGGATATTATACAAGGGATAAAATAATATAATTTGTTGCCAAAGACATTCGGTAAATATATGAATACATTTCTTAGGCCTAACCCAAACGTAAATATATTTAGAGATCGTTGTCAAATAGAGCTCAGCTATACAAATGAAAATACTAAGTATTTTCATGCGCAGATATTTTATATACACCCACGCTCATATACTGTTACTAACGCTATGTATATATATAAAGTGTAATACTTTCTCGCAAGTAGTATACAGGAATCATAAATTTAGGTTTACCTAATTATGTGCCATGATAATATAATCCCACATTACTCCACATATTTAATATCATCTACTCTCATAATATTAACAATATTTTATTTATTATTGATTGTCCAAATATTAAATTGAGTTAATTTAAGATTTTTAGTTGTACAGATTATATATACGACATTTGTGGGCATGGATTTGGATGGATAGTTAAGCCCCTCGATTTCGTCTGTTTGTCCGTTGAGGTCAGAGTAGTGAATTTGAAACTTTGTTTTTTGACCTTGCACTTTAGTGTTGAGATTTTTCTTTCAAAATTGCTCACCTTAACTTTAAAATTCTGCTAATATGGTTTAAAGTTTAACTTAGATTCTCTAAAAACTAACAATGAGATAATACACTCGGTTTGGAGTCTATTCAAAGCAAATAAAAATTGGTATAAGAAAGTCTTGAACTTGAAAAGCGAAACGTGTGATGTTTTTCATATACTTCGCTGTACTGATGTCCCTTCAATATTTACAATCTGCGTTCAAAGGTACAGAAGGAAAACAGTTGCTATTAGCTCTAGGTTAGACTTGCTACTTGCAAAACCACCACGTTGCCAGTGGAAATACGCGGCGATAAAGTTTAACCTTAACTTTTTATTTCCTTGACTTGTATTATTTGCATATCTTTAATCTTTGTTATAACAATAATCTACTCAAGAAATATATATAAATGAATAAAAAGGGAGTTGCATTAAAATAATGGAAGAAATAGAAGTAATATTTTTTTTTAACCTGAAACCATGATGATGAATTTTGCAGCTGGGGCAAACTAAATGTACGGTTAGGATTTCTTATGTGTCAGTTTTACAGTTGATTTGTGTTACATAAACACATCTCTAACAGAGATTTTTATCGTAACTTTTTTGGTTTATACTCAATACTAGGGCAATTATGTTGTCCTCGGATTTGACATAAATGGGAGAAACTCACTGCTCATGTGAAAGTGAATGCAATAGCATACGTAAACCAAATTCAATCTAAATAAGTTTTTCAAAATATTGTCGATACACTTTTGCATTCGCTCGGGCTATTTGTAATAAAATTTTTCTACTTAAAACATTCTTTTCGAACGCATCAACGATCTCTTCTGCCGACGAAAATCATTTTTTACGTAATATTTTCTTTATGTTCGGAAGCAAAAAGAAATCATTGTGTGCCAATTCCGAACGGTACGTCAGACGGCCCATTAATTATAATAATTTTTTTGAGTGTTTAAATAGTCGAAGAAGTGCGTCAGAGTTCGCAGAATGATCCCACTGCCCTTATTTGTTGTCTTTCTGTAGACTTGAACATTCTACATTCCTCTAAATACACTGTTACTATATTACCACTTCTTCCGAAAAAAACAGGCGACCATTAGTTAAAAAGTCCTCCCAACGCGAGGAACTTTCGTTGGATTTGGTTAATGTTTATTCTTTAACATAGTTGAATGCTGTTTATTTTCTGGCTCTTCTGCATGGATCCACTCGTCACCTCTTACAACTGCATATACCTCTTTTGGAGTGTCGCTCATACAACGTGTCATGTTTAAAAGCGCGTCAGATATGTATTTGGGACAAAAATTCGGCTAAATATTAATAAAATTTGTTCTTAATTTTATACAAGGGCGACGAAATGCAGCATTGAAGTTTCAACTTCCCGGCAGATGAAACGAAAAAAATTCAGGTTTTTGGAGTTTTGCAAACGCCTTTGGGGGCCCTAATTTAGGGGATAAACAGTGTTTTTGTCACTTTCTGCACGTATGTTATTGCAATATGGAAATTGAAATGATTAGATGTTTATTGATAATTTATTAGAGCTTACGAATAATATACCAATTGCATTGGTAAGAAAAATGAATATTTAAGAAATTTAGTAACTTTCTTTTGTAAAATAAAATAAAACAGGGAAGGATTATGTTCGGTTTAGGCTAATCTTAATAAGTACCAATATCAAGCATCCGATATATAGTATCGATAAGTTAATACCACATAAATCTAAAATATAAAATAAAAATAAAAAATAGTAATATATATATGGGGCAACGTCGATTGGAATTTTGACCCGCAGAAAAACGGACCTTTTTTTCTTTTTTGCGCCTTTCCGGATAGTATTATATATATAGGGCAACGTCTATAACCTATCGGGCTGCAGACCTATGCATTTCATTACTTTATCTAACCGTTTAACTTCTTATATAATTCTCTATCTATTCTATTTCTTCCCTCTTTCACCAACCTCAATAACAATAACAACAGCTGAACCGCCACTTCCGTACATTCTTTGCGATGCTTCTCTTTTGTCAAATATCTCAAAAAAGCTTGATTTCTAATAAAACATTCTATTTTTTCACGTTACCAACACAACCCGTTCTTTATTAGTATATAAATCTCAATATATTATCTCAATATATTACAAGCAAAAAATACTAATCTTGGTTAAACATAGAATTGATTCCATCGTCCACATAGAACTTTACTGAAGATCGTTTCTCTATTACTGTATAAATCCTCATATGTTTACAACAAAAGAAAGGATTCGTAATAAACATATAATCGTTGATGTTGTCGCCATAGAAATGTACTATAGACTACTTTCTTATTGTTGTATGAATCACCCATACGTTTAAACCAAAAAAAAAGGGATTCGTAGTAAAAATATAATTGTTTACACCGCCGACATTGAAGTAAACTTAGATCGGTACTTATTACTTCATAAATCCGCATGAGTTCACAACAAAAAAAAACATTCTTCTGTTGATTACGTCGCTATCATCGAAGTAACATAGTGGTCGGGTTTTTGCTACTTGACAAAATCTCATGTGTTCAAAACAAAAAAAAATGGTTCGTAATAAAAATACAATTGTTTACGGCGCCAATAATAACAAAGGGCTGACAAACAAACATAAATTTTCCAGGCTAACTATAGCACACTCTTGAGAGCAAAACTATTTCATCACATTTCATTTCAATACACTCAAACGTTCTATAATGATTCTCGCTAGTATCGCCAACAGAAAGTGGAAAATCCTCAGTATTTCCAAGTCGTGTAAACGGGACAACCGAAATTTTATTTTATGTTGAAACATATAAACATAATACTTCATAATATTTATTAGGTGAAGAGTGCAATAAATGGAAAAGGAAATTTTGCAGATAACGCTTGAAGGTAAAATTTTTATTATTTCTATTCTATAAAAGGAGAGTTTTCTCCCAACTCACTATAAAAATAATATGACCGTCAAGTTGAGAATACTAAAAGTTGAATTATGACAAAAATGCGAATTAATAAACAAAAGGCGACATCAATAACTAGTTCACCATCGCAACTAATGAGGTTTTTAGAGAATGGTATTTTCTCACGGAACAACTAGAGTGCTAAAACGACGTTATCTTGTAACATGGAAATTCTACATTGTCAATAGATTTAGTGACTTTTGTATCATCTTCGTCATCGGAGATCATTTCACGTTCTGATGACGATAACGTTAACGCTGAAAATTTGCCTGTATGCCACGATAGCGGATATTCACCAATTTCATCTACGCAATGTCACCATCAGAGCTCTTGATGATGAATAACCAAATGTGGTCACCCATTGAACGTGATACTCCAGACATAAATAATAGCCATGCAACTCAAGTTCAAGACTTCTGGAATGCTAGCACCGAAAATGTTTTCTAATCAGATGTGAACTATAGCGAATATTTAAATGATAGTTTTAATGATGTACTCCGAAACGTCAATTTACCCCGATCTTATAAACATAAGTTCACCAAGGGAATCAAATTATCAATTTTATTTAAACGATTGTTCAGTTCTCTGGAGTATAACTAATGTGCGCTGAATTTAATTCTTGCAAAATAAATCATAGTATTGGTTTCCCACGAAATTTCTTTAAAACCGGAAAAAAAGAAGTGGTAACAAATATGTTAGTTAATTTTTATTAAAAATCCTAAAATTATTTAATTTCATTAATAGTCTTTTCTGCATATTCTTAATGACGTATGCAAAACGTCGGGACCAGGCTACACAAAGATTGATGAATTATCAGTTAACATGAAATATAAAATAATCGGATGCAAAACGAAAATAACAAAATTTGGAGAGAAGATTGCGCTTTATTTGGAATCTGTGGATGGAAATTTAATCTGGATATTTCTAACAAATCGTCTCAGTCAAATATTTCCATCTAAAAATACTCAAACAAGGTTGAAGGAAAGCAATATTCAGCATCTAATTTTTCGAGGACGAGATAAATTTAAATCTAATGTAGCCATATTGGAATTCATTCAAAGTGAAAATAAAGAACTTGGTGATTAAAAATTAAAATTTTATCTTTAATTTTTATTAAAAATATCTTTTACATAATTTGAGTATTTTCTCATCATTAAAATTATGATTAGTTTTAATAAACTGTTTGAGATAAGCGTATAAACTTTTTCGTTGACTCTTATACAAACTATAAACCAGTGCATAATGTCCGCAAGTACTTGGAAAGTATCCTTATATCTGCTGTTTATTATATGTATGTTTCACGGAGTTTTTTTTTTAAATTATCAAATCGTTCTTTCAATGGTTTTTACCCATATGAGTCAAAATATTGTGCGGTTGACTTAGCATCGAAGTGAAAGGCCAGCCAATGCTCTCCGGGTTGAGTTGAGGAATCTGTGCTTGCTATTATAATAGCGGGTTTAAATCGCAGTTTCCTAGGGAGATTATTAGCAGGAAAGACACCTTGAAAGTATTTTCTTGCATAGGAATTTGTTTTAAGTGCATGATCTATTTGAATCGTATTCATAAAGCGTAATTTTCACGTTTCTATTCTTAGCTATTTCTAAAATTGAATCTTATTCACAGTAAACTATGGAAGTTACAGCTGATGTTGGGCACGAGCAAATTTTCCTTCAATATATTCCCTTGAGAGAGAGATCGAACGCTAGCATAAAGCAGTTTTCATCACAAAATGAAGACGGCGATCTGAATTATTAATCCCAGCTGATCTAAACAGCACACTATAAGCTCTAATCGATCTTAGATTTGTTCGAGAGTAATCAAATTCGATCCATTGACCTGGTATGGAAATCCCATTGACTGACAAATTAAACCTTTGTAAATAGAAATGCTCGAATTTAAAAGATTCATTTTGCGAGTAAGTGTTATTGTAAACCATACAAAAAGCTAAAAATGTAGCTAGCTGTCATATTACGACAATGTCCAATGAAAGTGTATGGTTTACAGGATATAGGGTGAATGTCTTAACATCTACTTTGTTAAATGGATATAACGCTGGTTTAGTTTGCAAAATTTTATGACGAATAACAAGTATTGCGGGGTTAATAATTATATGATCCACAAACAATTGCGTCTCCAATATTTTAAGCTACGTTTCTTTATCTTCGTCTTCCGTTAAGTAAAATGATGATTTTTTCAAATAAAATATAATACGCAAGTCAACATTATTTAATAACAGCTTAGGGTGATTAAAAATATCACAATCTTTTCAAACAACTCAACTTTATTACTATTTTCAAACAACTCAGTTAATTGTTTTTTACCGTCATGAAAGCCATCGCCGGTATAATGTTCTGGATAACCACTAGAGCATGATAAATGAGTACGACCGGCGTCAATTCCATAATTAACAAGAGTTTGTATATATGATCTGTAGTGATAATTATTATCGTTTTGTGACACCAGTACGTTATTTAAATACGAGGAGACGCTTCTGAATATTGAGCGTAGAACATTATTAACAAAGGTACATTTATGTCTGAATTATATTTATTCTTTAGTTGAACAACCAACTTTAAATAAACACTACAAACGTCTCGGTATGTATCTCCATTAGCAATGTCTAAGGATTATAGGAGACTTCTGCAGTATTGAGAATGTCGCTTTGAGTAGAATGAGGCAAAAATAAATCTATTTCGATTTTCATACACTCTATATGAGTAGCCATTATTTCTAAACAAATATATATTTTACTTTCTTCCTTAGATTGAATTTATTCGTGCATTTCACTTTAGATCTTTTATGTGACTGACGTATTTTCTTTTTAATGCGGCGTCTTGTATTACGTTTCCGAGATCCTTTTTGAAATTTAGAAGATATTTTGTTGATTGCTTTTTCAACTAAATTACTTAGAGCCGTTTTGCTTTGTACCTCCAAAATATTTCTAAGTGGTTTGCGGCCGAAATCATTGAAAATAGATTTACCACTATATAATGCTTGATTTTTAACAGCATTCAAACCAAAAAGAAAAAACGGTTTTAAATTTCTGAATAACGATGCGAAAAATGACCCAATACCACTTGTTATACTATTTTAGGCGATATATATAAGGATCCTATATGACTTAATCCTCCTCCAGTTTGGTTAGAGTAATAGGAAGTATATACTTGCTCCATGTCGGTCTGTAACACGTCTGAATGAAATACTACTACCTTTTTTTCCTTTTTTTTTGATTCAATTTAATTTCTTTTTTCTAAAGTGAAGTGTAATGTAAGTGGGTACACCCAAATCTTTAAAATTGTATTGGGTACCTTCTGCGGTATCTATGAGTATAGAAATATCCTTTATGGGTTCAATTTCAAGACTATAGTGTTGTTACAAATCTGTCTTTTGTACTTTTTCCTGTAAGGCACAGTTCGTATCGTTAGATCTTGAAAAACCTTTGATTTTGGCATTTGCAAGTTTCTTTATTTATTAAGAAATATTTACAATCTTAAGTATTTTTACAATTTATTACCAGGAACTATTTCTTTCAATACTTACTTACTTTTCAAATATCATTTATCGACTGTTCTGTTTTAAGCAAAATGCTGTGCTTATAAACCCTACAAATATCACAAACTCTGCGTCTTTGCTATACCTGCTAATACTTTGGTGCTGCAGTTTCATTAATCTCATTCCAGACATATTTCGCGGGAATTTTCTATCAATTTTTGCTTTTATTGACAGCTGCAAATATGTCTTTTTATGACCGCATAGGTATCACATTCAAAGGAATTTCCTGTCTTACGTTTTCCATTAAAGGCTAGACACCAAAACATCTTATTATTTTATCACCCACACAACGAGGTTTTATTATATCAGTATAACCAAGTATTGGCGAATATTTGTATAGTTGTTCGCGTGGAATATCACTTTCACTAGCAATGTTATTTTAAAAAAATTCTGTTATTCCTACTTCTCACTGATCATTTGTTCAGTTGATAGTGATCGTTTACTGTGAACAGACGTGTTATGGATTATGGTGGTAATTATTTCAAGAAATTGTAGAGTCATATATATATGCTCGAGTGCTATATACTCTCTAGTGGTGTATACACTGGCCGAAATTTATCGTGTGATTAATTAACTTGTATAGGTAATCATAATTAATTGTATATTAATTAATTAAAAACGATCGAAAAGTTTCTAAAGTGACTTAGTAAATGAAAAGCAAGTGAAAAACAGAATTGAATTCACAGCTGCAAACTTATGATAAAAATTCATTGTAATTAATTGATTAGAAAGAAAACAAAACAGTGAATATTGTGAATGTACTGTTACAACGATACTGCTGAGTTTGTCGGCGTCTGTTGAATATTACAAGTGTCGTGAAATTTCGTCTGTTGAATATTACAAGTGTCGTGAAATTGCGTCTGTTGAATATTACAAGTGTCGTGAAATTGCCATCTGTGCGGTTGGTATGAGCTATTGCCGATAAGAGGGTGCACAGTGTTGCCGGGTCTGGGACGGCAGAGCCGGGTCTGGGGCCTCGGCTTCTGCCTTAGGTTCCGCGGCAGCTTCCGCAGCCTCCGCTGGACCATTGTCCCTACTGGGGCAGACTTGGTTGGCTTCGGATTCGGTTGCCAAAATGAAAGTGGTTACAGGCCGCCTTCAGGAACTAGTGCTAAAGGCAGAAGCAATGGCCCTAGCGGATGTGATTAAAGTGTAGGGATTGGCCAATGAGTATGAGGCCATATTATTTGGCCTCATGCAGGAAAATGCGTGCCTTAAAGGCCGCATTGAGAATTCCGAGGCTCGCGGAAATTGCTTGGCTTCCACGGGTGCTCTTGGGGGCACCCCCAACCACGCCGGTGTGCACCACTGGCGGTGTGCCTGCGCCTATTGCTCCGCTTCTAAAACCTGTAGAGACCTGGTCGGTGGTTCGTATCAAAATGGCTGCGGAAACTTCCAAGGAGCTTGTGAAGAACGAGGTTGAAAAAGTGGCACCGGCGTTGGGTGTGCAGGTTCATAACCTGAATCCGCGGAGATGAGCCCGGCCCTAAATTCGAGGAAATCGGGCTTGATGTCTCCATTTGTGACAAAATAGGCCCGAAGGTGATTGTAAACGGGGTAGATAAAACGCTAAGTCCGGCCGACTTCACGGAAGGGCTGTATGAAATCAACTTGAAAGAGTTGATGTCGTGGGAGGACGTTAAGAAGGGTGTCCCCATTACCTCCAAACTATGGGAGGAGTTCGATGGACGCATCAATGTTATCTTGGAGGGGCGTAAAATAGTTACACAGACCCTACTGGACCAGGGTAAGGTTTACGTTAAGTGGTTTCCTTTTCCAGTACGTCCGTTTGATGAAGTACCGGTATGCTTCCGCTGCTTGAATTTCGACCATATGGTAAAAGAATGTACAGTAAAAGGAGTAGTTTGCAGACACTGTGGCCAATCTGGGCACAGAGCCAGTGTGTGCACGAACGCCGCAAATTGCAAGAACTGCGAGTTCAATTCAAGGCCGGCTGGACACCTTATGATGTCATCAGCCTGCCATGCATACAATAGTATAGTCGCACGGATAGCTGCTCGGCATTAAAATGGCCCTGCTCATTTTGCAATATAACTGCAATCACAGTTTTGCGGCACTGTGTGAGCTGGGTGAGTGTATGCGTGAGGTTAACAGTGGTCTCGCGCTAGTGCAGGAACCTTGCGGGCACTTCCGGTGTCAATTGGAATATGTACGGTGGTCATATTAAGAATACGGTTTCTTCTGTTCCGCATGGGATTTTTTTGAACAAACCGTTGGATGAGCGGGTTGACCACGTCACCCAATCTGTCTATGGTGTAAACGACTTGCTCCTAAGCAGAAGCCGGAAGATTACTCAAAGAGGCGTTAAGTGGTGAACACCCTATCTGTCCGCTAAACGTAGAAATGTACGTAGCCTCAGAAGGTAATTTCAAAGAGCAAAACCGTCCTCAATGGAGGACATTTCCCAGATTAGAATAGCTTATAGGCGTTGCCTATCTGAATACAAGCGCATGCTTATCGAGACTAAGAAGGCCGAATGGAGGACTTTTGTCTCCTACAACCTGGATAACCCTTGGGGTCATGTTTATCGGATTGTGAGGTGTCCTCTTGAAGTCAGTGGTATTAGTTGTAATGGTACAAAACTAACCACATGGAGGGAGTGTCTGGAAATTTTAATGGGTAATTTCTTCCCTGGTATTGGTGGGGAAGCCCATTTCTTTAGCAAGATTGTGCCTTCACCGCCACCCTTGGAGGAATGGGTAACTAATACTGTGGCTAAAATTAGAGCCAAAAGTTCGACAGGCTTGGACGGAATAACTGGTGAGATGGCTAAAGCCATCTTGAAGGTTATTCCTAAATATAAGTTTTTAATTTATAGTAATTGTCTAACGGAAGGCTACTTTCCATCCCAATAGAAAGTTGCTAGAGTGGTTGTTCTTTTCAAGTCGCCTGATAAGGTGAGGAGAGATCCTTCATCTTATCGTAGTATTAGTTTCCTACCTGTATTTTGACAGGTACTAGAAAGGATGATGATTGGTGACCTGCTGGAGAATTCACGTCTATGTTTGTCTGATAAGCAATTTGGCTTCCGCTAAGGGCTATCTACTGATGATACATATGCACAGCTATGTCGATGCATGTGCAGAAAGATATTTGTTAGGGACATTTTTTGATGTCAATGGTGCGTTTCACGACCAGTTCTGGGAAAGTGCGACCTCTGGACTGGGGGAGGTGAAATGCCTTGAGATAAACCTCTGAGCAAGTTATTTGTCCCATAGAAACGCTTGTCTTGTCGGCCCTACGGACACCGTATTCATATATGCTGACGACCTGCTCATCCTGGTTAAGGGCCGTTCCAGGCTTGCCCTTGACATAGTGTGAATGTGTCACTGGAGAAAACTGAGATGATGCCATTGAAAGGTAGGCTCTCGCTCAGTAGGCCTCCAGTGATAAGGTTGAATGGTACTAGCCTTAGGTATTCGACTGTTGTCAAGTACCTGGGGATTAGTATGAATGAGAGGATGAACTTCCACCCTCACTTGGGTAGAGTGCGGGAGAACATTGTGAATGTGGTAGGGCCGATTTGTCGTGTCCTACGGAGTGATTGGGGCCTAAGTAGACATGCTGTGCAAGTCGTGTACCGGGGCCTATTTGTCGCTTGTGCGACTTATGGAGCTCTGCTATGCCTGTGGCTGGCCGAAATAAATTGTTGCGTTGCCAGCACGTTATGCTTCTGGCATTTTTACCCGTCTGCAGGACTATTTCAACGGACGCTTTACAGATTATGATGGTTGCCGCTCCTCTGCAGCTTGAAGCTGTACGTATTGCTACTGCTTTTTAGATAAGGAGGGGTCGGCAAATAGGTCCAACCAACTGGGATAATATTAATGAAGTAGAGAGACTTAATTTGAGAGAGCATAATTCCCTTTAGTGGATCGTGTCCATGCCCTTTGGAAATCTATTTGGGAGAATAGCTCAACTGGGAGAATAACTTTTGAGTTTATCCGTGATGTCTGTTCTGTCGAGAAACACTCAGATTTTGGCTTTAGCATTCATCTGGGATTCTTGCTGACAGGTCACGCATCTCTAAATGCATTTCTGCATTCTAGAGGCCTCTGGGAAACTTGCACTTGCAATTATGAGAATCCTTGTGAAAATGCCCCTCGTACTTTAACCCTAGAGACTTGGAGGCAATGAGAAGTAGACAAACTGACGGTACTTTTGATTTTAATCTGGCTCTCTCTACTTCAGAGACGGTTAGATTCTTGTGTGCGTTTGCGTCCGCTGCCTTTGTTAGGCGGCGCGTACGGAGTTGAGGCTGCGGCAACCCTTCTGTCCTTGTCCGTACCCTCCATAATGTGTGACTGTAACTGATGAACGAATGTTGCTGAGCTGCATGGGCCTCTAAGTCTTGTCAGAGACTTCTCCTCGTCTGGTATGGTTGTGTTAAGGAAATCCGTCTCCAAATTTCTCTGCATTGCATTCTCGGTTCTCAGGGTGCCGTTTCCCTATTTAAACGATAGAGGTTGGGATAGGCCTCGCTCTGCCTAATGAGAATATTTTGCTCATGCGCACAGTGAAGACGGGTTCACATCAATAACTGTACCTTCGTGTACCGTTCTTCTATCCCATAACCGAGTCAGGTGAAATCGGACCTGCAAACTCAACCGGAGGCTTGACTAGTTATTCTTCATATTTTCTATTCTCACTTATCTGGTACCACGGGTGTCAGGAGCCCCCGAAGCTTCGTCCTGACAACGGGAACGGCCCAGTGCGGGAGTTTCGTGATGGCTGTGGTTTGCCCAAATCGCGGGAAGAGTTAGCTCGCTGGCTCGAATGTTGAGTTGCATTGCAACCGTTGCTTGACCCATACAAAGGCATTGGTTTTAGAAGGGCCTCGCTCTCACGAGCGAGGGGACACATCCCATAGCGTGTCTCCATCTGGAACTCAGGACTATATACCTGAGGCGCCGAGTGTACGTTTTCACACTCCGTGTGCCATCGGCCACTGTAGGGTTAAGATTTCACGGCAGGAACCTCTCGTTAAACGACTAGAGACATCTGGTCGTTTGTTATAGTAGGAAGGTACACAATATTAGTGAATGAAGATAACGTATTCTTTTCATAAACGACAACTGAGTTATTGCTCAGCAAGGTAACGTAGAAATCCTCCCATGTAGTTCATTGCTTAAAATCTGCTTGAGGAATGAAACTAAAATTATATTTGGGATATATTTTATATAATAAAGATATGTATTTAGAGATTTATAAGGTAATCCACTTAAAACTATTTTCACCCTTCTGAATAGGAGATGTTCGAATCGATTAATGTCTTTCAATGGGGTTATTAATATCTGAACTCAGGCTTGGTAGAGTTTTCTAGAGTACGTCAACTTTGCTCTTTAATTGACTTGGAGGTTTATTGTTATACGGTGAATGACGCTTATGAAGTTTTATTTTTCGATTCGAAGTCAAAGTTTGCTTTGCGAGCATTCGACGATGGTAAATCCACATTCCCAGATAAGAATTTTTCAGGTGTCTAATTTTCATCTTTTGATGTACTAACGTTCAAGTCATTTTGTAGTTTGTCTTCGCTATTTTCAATTACTTTATTATCGGATATGCTGTTTTGAAATATTTCGAGGTTTTCCTTGTTCTCATTTGCATCTTTTAAATTTGTTTTAGGGAATGTCATTTCAGTCATATGATCTAAATTTTTTTTAATTGGTCTCAGTTATTTTTTAAAATAAGTATTTAATTCTTGTTTATGTTTTATCCATTTGTTATATTCGGATATTATTATATCATTGAAATTTGCCCAAAATTTTTTATTGATAAATTCTGCGCAATATTTGTCATCCATCATTAGCGCATATTCATTTTAATGTAATAAAATAAATTTCCAGCATCGCAGAAGCAATAGCAAAAATTCGAATTGAGCATGTTCGTTCTGTGTCTCAATAACTCATTTATGTCCTGTGTAAGGTCGATTAATAAATAGCCGTGAGGTTTGCATGTAACATCTTTATACATACTTATGAGCTCCATTGAATTTTCAGGAAGAATTTATCTAGCCAAATGTAGAAACTCTAGAGTATCTGTAGGTAGTTTGAGAACATTATCTAATTTTCCGGTATTCTATTATTATACTCAA
>KK351221.1:97466-108582 GCA_000671755.1 Glossina brevipalpis
CGATCGGGGAACACCACGTTGTTGGTGTTTGTGGACAACTTTACAAAGTGGACTGAGTTGGTCCCCATGCGAAAGGGCACCGCTGAAGGATTGATTCGAGCCCTTCGGGAGCGAGTGGTAGGACGTTTTGGAGTTCCCAAACGTATCTTAACCGATAATGGCACCCAATACACCAGTAGAAGTTTCCGGCAGTATATAGAAGGAGTGGGAATAGAGCATAGGCTCACCGCACCGTACTCGCCACATGAAAACCCTACTGAGCGCACTAACCGGACGGTGAAGCCGATCATCGCCCAATTTTGTAAAGGAGACCACACGAGATGGGATGAGTTAATTCCCGAGATCAGTTTGGCGATAAATACAGCCACATCGGATGCGACAGGATTCTCAGCAGCCTATTTAACGTTTGGGAGAGAACTCAGGTTGCCGAACATGCTGTACGAAGAAGTCGACTCAGGACGAGTTAACCCCGGAAAACGATGAAGGAGAGAATAAGTACGCTTCCAGGTATCGTGAAAATGGCACGGAGGAACCTTGAACGGAGCAGTCAAGAGCAGAGCCGATTCTATAACTGACGCCGCCGCAAGTGGAAGCCACGTATAGGGGAATATGTGTTGATAAAACATCATCCGCTCTCAAAGGCAGCTGATATGTTTGCTGCCAAGCTAGCTTCGCGATATGTCGGGCCGTATAGAGTCTAGGAATACATCTCACCAGTGATTGTCAGATTACAGGATGACGGAGGAAGTCGCACCGCACACGTGGCCGACCTGAAAGCCATGGCTGTGGACCCGAGTGTGACTCCCGAGGAAGGAGAGATGACAGCTAACCACTGACGTGTTTACCTAGTTTTGTAGAATTTTGTTTTAAATACCGTATAACATTTCACTAATCCGTTCTATATCATTTTAGTCACGATGTCGGACAGAGAGGTTCGTCGCGAAGCACTCCTCCGGGGTTGGGCACCGAGAATACTGCTGGACCCGAAGGGGGTGCCAGCCGACCGATCATCCCGGAATGGCAAGATCAGATGACCCCCAACCTTGAGTTTAAAGAGGTCGTGACTAAGGCATGGAGGGAGGACGGCTGCTCGAAAGTTCGTTACGTTGGGATGGTCATCGTCACCTATCCAGATGTGTGGGAAGAGCGGCCACAGCCAGAAGGGGTGGTTATAGAAGAGGTTCCGGGGAGCGAGCCACCGAAGAGGTCGCCAACAATCGCTACGCAGACGGAGCCCACCACCGTGGACGCCAAGGACCCCCGCTCAACAGAGCGGTCGAAAGAACTAGAGGGGCCCGTCATCGAAGCATTGAGCTGCCTACGTCTCCAGGAAGAACGAGAAGGCACCGAAGAGGGCCAGGGTGGAAAAGAGACGGAGCCAGCGCCATGTCTGTTTTTTTTCATCGAAAAACAAAGTTGGATTTTTTATTCCTTACTCATAAATCATAGAAGATAGATCTGTAAACATTTGCACGTACCTGCTAACCCGAATAAAATATTGAAATTCAATTTCTTTGTAGAAACGTTTATAACATCAAAAATGAAGCTGTGAGGAACAATAGTTTGTTCCTTAGTTTTGTTGCCTAAGGTCGGCTCGCCGTCTGATTCCAGGCGTTCATTTTTCTCGTTAGCATACTTTACTCGCACATACACATTCCGATTATTATTCATTAAGTACACATCACTATGGTTTACTTTTAGAAGTGTATTTACAGATTAATTATAATTAGATCTTAATTATAATCGTCCCTCCGTCTTGGTGTCGTCTAGTTCTCTAAGTCTCGGACGTGGAAAACGCCCTCGACAACAAGAGAGGAAATGGAAACGTCGGAGTTCCCTACTTGGTCTTTTGGTGGCGTTGGCAACTGGTCTTATGCCCCCAGGTTCGCATTTTGACCCTTCGCTGTGGGTTACTGCCCGCTGCAGCAACCGCACAGCAATTAGAGAGGGAGAGCGTGTGGACCAAAACAAGGGCGCGACTTTGGTCCTTACAAAGCTTCGGAGACCAATAAAGTATATAGACTACTAAGAGAGGTTTGTCCGTCTGTCTGTCTGTCTATCGGGTTATCTGCGTCATGTCTGCGGTAACCATTCTCTCGGTCGGTAAAATTAAGATATTTATATCGAATATGGTATACGGTGATACTGAAAGGTCAAAGCACGAACCTACAGCATAGTATAGCTGAACACAAGCCTGCTTTTTAAGTATTTTGCTCACTACTCATGAAGCATACAATGAAAATGTTCACGGTATTTCATAAAAATAGAAAATATCTACCACGCCCACCTATTAAAATTTCGTTTCCTTTACTTTTTTTTAAAGATGAAAATGGTTTATAGAAGGATAGATAATAGAGTAGAAAATTGAAAAAATGAATAGAATAATCCATAAATAGATCGGTTAGTTCTACGCTTAAATGATCGTGTAAAGTTCAGATTCAATTTCTATACAATGTAACATAGGGTAAGAGAGAAAAGCCCCTCTTAGTTTTTATTTCAGTATTTGCTACCATGAAAATAACAAAAATAGGCTACGCGAATACCTAGATGACATAGAACTTCAAGTAAATCACAAATATGCCTACTTTAACTATAGTGCTTTACCAACTTTTTATTAACAGACATTATCACCAATTATTCCTTGACACAACGAGAAAAACTGACAGTAATTTTGTAATGAACTAAAAATCTTTCATGCAAGAAATAACGACAAAGCCTACATGTCAGTATAAATATATCACTTAATGAATACATTTTAAAATTTTCTATTCAAACTTTCTTATTTATGGTATTTTAACTCACAATGACAAAACGGTATTGTTGAAGTCATCATTTCCCAAGTATATCTTAAAGAAAAATACAGGACTAAAAATAAGACCTATTTAGATCCTGTCATAACCGTTATGTAAAGTCTAATCTGAGAGATGTTTATGTCGTTTTATTCTACTGCTGACTCTGTTGCTGAAGAATTGTTGAAACAGAAAGGAAGCTGTCTGGATGACGGAAGGAAATAAGTAAGGAGATGCAACTGTACATGTACCACACGCTTCGCTTGATCAGGTTTATGTATAACCAAATATATTCTAATGTATGACTATGTAGTTAAATACACGCGCGCACTTACATATTTTTAGATCTTAGCCCAAGTTGCGTGGGTATGAATGTTGTAATAAAATTGAAATAACTTGAACTTAAACCCATATATAGTAACAGCAATAAGAGCAGACATACTTTCATATATGTGTGACTCTGTGTGTATGCAAGTGCACAACGATGTGGTATGTGGTTTTATTGCATTAAAAAGAGAAAACCTTTCTTCGATAGTAGCGACGATAACAGTTTGTATTGTTGATCGAACTCTTAATAATGGATGTACTTTAAAGCTGAATGGGTAGTTGAGAACATGGACACCATATGAAAATAATTTTACAATTTTAATAAATATTTCTTCAACAATATTTATTACAGCTACTTGACTGTAGTATAAAATCCCCTAAAACTTTGTGACCAATAGTTTTAATATTAAAGATTGAATTTTGTGGAAATCGTGGTACCTGTAGGTATAATGATGATATCGATTTATATGTTGGTTATGCAACAAATTATAGACAAATATGTATATAGACAAACTTGTTAAGTAAATTTACTGTTTACTCTTATTTGCATTTATTTAGTTGTATTTTTTAATTGTCATCGGCTTTCCATAATCTATTCCTTCAATAGTATAGGGTTATACTTATAAAGGCATAACAAAATCAAAAGAAGAAAATCACTTGCTACGTGTCCAAAATTCTTCATAGAAGCTAAATAACGATCTTGTCTGTTTACTTTATCTTTACTTATCTTCCCCTTTCTTTTCTCCTTTGTCTCTTATGCATTTTCCCTCCGACTTATTCAGCTATTTCTGGTAGAACTTGTAACAATTTTCACTTGATATCATTACATATTTGTATACTAGAGAGCATAACGAAAAAACGTATACAACTTTTCATTACATTTTCTTTTTTCTCATTTTCTTTAATAAGAGTGTGTTTAGAAAATTTGTCAAAATGAACTGTAACTTGAAGTGTAAAAAATAGTTTTTTGCTAAACTTTTATTAAATGTTGCGCATAGAAACTTAGTAAAATCTTGTGGAACCATGATCCTCATTTTAGAAAACGTCAAGGCTATTTCCTATTTTTATAAAATACAAAAGAAATTCAATTTGTTTACCTGTTGCAGTTTACGAGCAATGAGCAAAAAACCAAGGAAGAACAATTGTTCTTTACTTTTCATTATAGGCATATGATTTGACCGATTTGGCCTTTTTTCAATACCAATCTGTGTGCAAGAGCATTCAGTATTTTTGACATACTGGAAGCCGATATATTCATTTTTGCGACGAAAAGAACGTTTATAAGAGGCATTATACAGATGGACAAACAGTCAGACGGACAAACGGAGCTGGAAAGGCGAACTGGCAGACAAATAGACGAGTACACGAACAAACACACGGACAGACAAGCGAACGGACGGACATTCTCAAATCAATCCTAAATTTTAATGTTGATCACAAATATAACTGTGCTTTGTGGAGTTTCTGAAGCTTCCTTCTTCCTTCCTTCTGGTTACACATCAAATGACAAAATGAATATACTTTCATCCTTCGATAAGATTTTATTAAATAGGTGCCAAAATTTTAATAAGATCTAAAAGTGAGAGACTGTTTTCCCGTAACATTGCTATAAAGTTTTCGCTTAGGACAATTTTCCTTTTAAAGAAATGCGTTTAATCGTAGTTTTCATGAATAAGAAAAGCTGTTAAAATATCTGTTAAGAGCACCCATCACCGATATTTCTGTTGCGATAATTTCGCCGGTCGTGTACTATGTCATACGCAGTCTTTACTGATGATACATATGGGAACCACTTTCGGTCACTTCAAAGGCATTTACTTAGAATAACAGCCGCCTAGAAAAACGCGACGTTAGTCAAGGTTTCACATCTCGTTTTTGAAAACCTACAACATGAATTCCGTTCAAACACTCAATTTTTGTTTATTGCTTCGCCTCGGGGATCATTTGACGATGAAAATCATTATCTTATTCGATATGGTTTAAAATCTATCTTTGTACTAAATTGATTCTGAAATGTGCTGGTTTCCAACAGCAACGCTTATTGAAACCAATTAGCAACGACAACTGTCTCACTCACAATCGATAGATACCTTCTCTCCGCTCATTTGTTTTTCTATACATGTTTATTTAAAATAGTGTCGTAGACGTATAATTATTTGCACATATAGCAGCAACGCTGCATCCATTATATTCACCAAGGAGACACTATGAACTTCCGCACATGAACTGCCGTTGTTCGCTACTACAGACAGTAAATTGAGTCCGCAATTGCAGACGTACAGAAATGAACTATGTTAGTTGTGACGCCCAAAGTCGTCCGTCAGTTAGGTTAAGTATTTTGGAGTTACAAGATCGGGGTTTAGAGTTTTACGTGTAATAATGAGTAGCGTAAGGTACAGATTTAATTTGTAGAGGAGAACAGGAAACGGTCGCCAATGCAAGTAAAGGGTAACTTGACTTCAAATGAAGGTGAAACATACACGGAAAGCCAATCGTTGAAGATTGTTTGTCGAAGTCGACTGCACCCTTGCCTTTTGGGTTTGACTTGCGATAACGAATAGACGTATGACTGCGATTTGATCTTCCATTTTCGTTTAAATCTTTTAAATTCTTCCGACTCTTGTAAGTATAAGAGGACTCCATAGAGAGCCGATATTTGGTAGTGATTGCCGATAAATAAGATCGTCCGCGGAAATTTAAATTTGCTAGCGCGTAATTTTTATAATTTTAATAATATTAAAACATACGCGGATAAATAAGAAAAATAACAAAGATTAAAATAATGAAAATTAGAAGCCGTACGTTAAATTGGTTAAATTAAAGAAACTTTGAGATATGGATGCGATAATAATACTAGTGACACTGGAATAAGAAAATCAATGAATTTGGTAAACTTTTGTAGTATAAGTAAACTAGAATTTATTATATTTTGTTCAGGAATACCTAAAAATCTTCGATCAATTTCAGCGGACTCTTCTGCTTTCCAAACGACCTATAGATGGCCGCAGAGATAATTCTCGATGAGTGGGGTCCTTACGAAGTTAGTCTTCTTATAAATTTCTTGCTGCTTGAAAAATGAAACAGCAAACGATATTATCTATAAAACAATTTTTTCCCCTAAGGAATATGTCATAGAGGGTATCTCAAAGCAAATGTTATGAATCTTAAGTTTTCCAAATTTAAAAATCTTCCATCCTTGAGACGTATTAAACTTTTAACAACTCTTCACTTTTGTATATCAAGTAACAAAAGATTTAGATATTCGTTGGCAAAACTTCACATTTATTGATTTGTGTACTTCAACACCAACCAAAAAAGAAATGTGAGCTCTAAAGTTTTCATAATCCGCATGAATCTGTTTTTTTTAAACAATCATTTCATTTCTGAATCATAAGCGAGTTGTTCTTGTATATTGTACAAATATTGCACCTCACCACGAGGTGTCATTTTAAGTTTTTCACGCAACGAAGCATTTATTTCCCGAGTTGTGGGGCAAATGGCGTCGTCCTTCTGAATATATATAAAGGATGAATATTATAAAGATTGTTCACAGATTTTACTGTAATCCTTTCAAAATAATAATTCGTTTATCGCAGCTTTTTAAAAGAAAATTAATATTTTTCTTACTTCTTACAATTTAAATAAAAACTACAGCACGTCGTATGAAGTTTTCACCTAAGTCAACTTAAAGAGAAAAGTGTAACGAGAGAGAACTTTCCTTCTACTTAAAACTACTCATCGGAGCCTCGCCTCTCATTCTTGTCCCCTTTTCTTGACATTATATCACATTTTCTCTGTTTTTTTCGCTTATTACGACCTGTCAAAGTATTTGACGTGATAATAAAATAGTTCACGGATTAAAAATATTTCAAACTTTAAGTAATTCAAATATGTGCCATATGTACAGAAGAAGAGTTGTTTGAGAAAGCGCGAGGATTATTTCATTCGAGAGTTTTGTTATTAAGAAAATATTTCATTCACGGGAAATTCTTCCTCTCTTTTTTTAGCTTGCTTATGGTTGACAAATTTGCCAAAAATTTTCAAGAGTTAAGGCTGTAAACACTATGAGGACGCGCTAACGTTGCTATGCTTGTAGTACAAAGTAAGACAAGCAAAACGCGTAGCTTCATTCGCGTTCATGTTCGTTTACTTTGCTTTCCATATGCTTAAATTCGTTGGGTTATAAACGGGGCTTCATTGCGTTTACAGCCTAAGTGAAGAATGTGATATGATCAAGAAGATGCAACTTACAAAGAGCACTTAATAAAAAGCCCCACAAAAATTTTAAAATTAGTAGCTTGGCAACGCACGTTGCGATCCCGATTTTTCTCATATATTATGATTTTAAAAATTGGTAAAATACGTTAATCTATTAATCCTTTTATAAAATCCCAAGTCAAGATAGAGTCCTCATAAGTGGCTCCCGAGCAGGGACATGTTTTGGCAAAAACTTAAAAAAAATTTAGAAAGATAATAATCGTTATGAAACAATTGAGAAACTTCGGGACAAACATATGAAAAATAAACTGAAAAAAAATATACAAAGCATGAAACATGGTGACAAACCAATGTAAGTCATCTTGTTAAGAAAATCAATACGCATCGGCACAAACACGTGGAAAACAAAACATAAAAAATTGATCATAATACAACAATTAGTGCAAGTGAATAATCCTCGAAAAAGAATAATATCATGAAAAGTCCGAACTAAGGAATCTCTCAAAAAAAGGGTTCCTATTTTTATCGATATACCATAAACCATAAAGCTGTGAGCAACAAGAACTGCAAACGACAATACAAAAACGTACATTGTATGAGTCGCAATGTCATCAGAGCATACAAAATAAAACAAGCACACAAAAAAGACCACAAACAAAGTTACACAAAAACGAAAAGATTCTAACAGGCAATGGAGCAAGAAACAAACAAAAAAATGATCACCGCAAATAAATTTTTTCTAATATTCAACGAAGACAATCGACGTAAGTGAGTTTTGCCTGTATATCAGTTACTTTATGAAAACAACAACGAATTGCACAGCGAAGAGCAGTACATTATAAAACAGACAGGCATGTAAAATATTCATACTTATCCGCCGTTGTATTGGTACATGTGTGATTAACATTTTGAACCATGGAGTAAATAGTCACCAAATGTTCTTAAATATACCCAAAAAAGCCAGAGATTCGTATTATGACAAATAAGAGAAAAGGTGGTGATTGAAAAAAAAGAAGAAAACCATTAAGTGAAATAAAGAAGAAATTTTAGACACATTTAAAAAAAAAAAGAAACAAACAGCAAAATTGCGAGACTAAATAGCCTACTAATTAAGGATGAATATTAAGAGCAATAAAACAAGAAAAGCACCGACCAAGGAGTGAGACTTCCGAAAGGTGCAATAAGGTGAACTCAGCAGACCCGGCGGCTGACAGGTATTGCGGTAAGAAAAGAGAGAGAACTCTTGTTCTTTTTCTTCAAAGTCATTTCAAGGTGAAAGTGTATGAGAGTCCGTTTTTCTCTTCCACGTAATTCTCGGAAAAAAAGAGCAAGAAAAATAGTAAATTAAGAAAAATAGAATAAATAAAATTTTTTGACTCTTAATGAATTGCCATACTATATCCATAAAAGCGGCCTACGCTAAGTCAACTCCGTTAATAGAAAATTTTTTTACGGCTACTATTTTTTGAATCAAATTCGTTTATACTAAAATAACAATTAACTATTCCTTCTTATATATTATATGCGTTTTATCTTGACCAAGCCCGAATTCGGTTATCGCGTTCTTACTGGTATACATCGTTTCATTATTCACGTATTCTATTAAAAAAAAAAACAAAATTTATTTAAAGCCAGTCCACTTGAACAGTCGTTGAGATTACTAACCTCATTATTTAAGCAACTTGGAAATTGTTAAAATAAATAAACGTATACACGAACAAAACTACTAACTTGTTTCTCTGAAAAGATATATAAGAAAAAAAAATCCGTCCGAGCAAATGCGTCCGAACAGAATGGCCACAAACCTGAGAGTTGCCTCGGCTTACTACTTGAAACACGACTTGTTAGGATACTTCAGAAAATGTAACCTGGATGTCACGGGATCTGTAGAGGAAATGCCTCAAAATGCCGTTCAAGAGCGATGAATCTTCCTCACGGAAAAGTAGTTTCACCATGAAACGATCATCACTGTTAGTTTGCACATTTTGAAGAATTGTGCCTCGCATTGTGGTTCATCTTGAGATAGACCCTTGTCACATAGTCCATCGTCATCCGTTCTCCATCGTTGATATCATTTAGTGCTTCATGATTGGCAGCCTCTGTATCAGCCGTTGAGATAGCAATGCATGTTGAGTTTGGATTCGCGGATACCTTGCCGCTAACAATCCGGCCTAGAGATGTGTTTAAGAAAGTTGGAAGGCCGTTGCTCAACTCTATTTTGCCGTTTTGCATTAATTCAAAGTATTCTGCACCTAATAGAATATCTACCTTCTCTGGTTTATATTCGGAATCTTCCATCCTGACACGTCTAATGAATGATTGGCTTGAGGGGGATGATTAATGAAGAATGAAGGCTTCAAAATCTGTAGTGAAACTGGCATTTCTAGATGATAATGTAACATTTACTCGCCTTCTTGCCCTTTTCTGATCGTTACCTATCCCATCAATAAGCAGTGACGTTTCGCTTGTTGAAGCGCCCAATTTCCTGATTAGGCGTTCGGAAACTAGGTTTATTTTTGAACCGGAATCCAAAATCGCACGAAATTCTGCTCAAATTCCGTTGGCCGCAATTATTCTTACTCTTGCCGTTGCTAGTAAGACATAATTCTTATGCGGTGTTGAGTTGTCTGCTGCTGCTGACGTCACTACTGCATTTGGTGCATTTTATTCCACCCTTGGTGGTTGATTAGTGCATGGTGTTAAATTTGGATGAATTTGGATCTTATTTGGTACAGGATTCGATGATTGTTTGCATGCCGGTCCAGAGGGAGTCTTGGGAATTTGATTCAAGTGTAGCAATGTATGATGTTTTTTGCTGCATTTCCTGCAGGAGCTTGAAGAGCAATACTTGGAGGAGTAGTTGGCCTTTAAGCAGCTGAAACATAGCCTTTGTGATTGAACGTATCTCAATCTGTCCGTTTCGGATAACTGCAGAAATTTGATGCACTGGTGTATTGGATGTGCCCCTATGTTCCAGTATTTGCATTTTCTATTTGCTTTGTCTGTACAACTGAAGAAACCGTCTGATGATTTGAATGCGATGGCGTTTCCTTATGATTTATTGCTTCCATTGTGTGGAATTGCAATTCCAAAAATGAGAGCAGATCATCGATGCATAGCAATTCCTTTGGTTGGCGTAAAGATTGGTCAAACCTGATATGAAGATTCCGACCAAGTTTTTTGACTAGAATGTGCACCAACATTGGGTCCCATTCCTTAGTTTCAATTCCAATGTTATTTAATGCCAATAAGCATTCTCGAGTTGTGTCATGAAGAGTTTTGACGGAGGTTGCATTTGAAGTGGTGGCTGGATGATTGATTATCTTCTCCACCAATGTTGCGACAAGAATACGCTTATTATTGTAACGCTCTTTTAACATTGTCCAAACGGACGTTTAATTTTCCTTTCTTGTTGTTAGATGACTAATCACACGCTCAGCTTCTCCAGTGGGATTAGCCTTGAGGCACCACTTCTTTTGTACAATGGGAATTGGCATCATGTGTATCATTTGACAAAACATGTCGTAGAATTGCCTCCACTTGATGTATTGGGGATGGCTATATTTTGAAGTGGTAATGAATTTTAAATGGATGGTTAGTTCGGCTGGCAACCCTAAAGGTAGATACGCAATTTTTTCTCTGGTGTTAAAAAAAAAATTAATAAAAGTCAAATTTTAAGAATTTGCAAAACTTTTTACATTTTGTAATCGTCGTACGGGTTGATCTATTGTATCGGTTATAGAAGTGGTAAAGTTCTCGTGTATTACAATTTTTATCTAAGT
>KK351221.1:147901-196566 GCA_000671755.1 Glossina brevipalpis
ATGTCTTTTAATGACCGTCGTAAGTATTGCATTCCAAGGAATTTCTACGCCTAGGACTTATCAAATTTGTTATAGTTGCCGTTTACCTGTTTGTAATTTTCGTAACAATACTAACCTGATGCGGGTTTGTTAACAACAAAGGCCAAAAATGACAGCAAACGAAAGAAGTTGTTATCACCGCGAAGAATACGCTCTCTGTAAAACACCTTTTTTTCTCATATATCCTTTAAACCTCAACGTGAATATTTTAATTAAACGCCATACATATATGCAAACTCTAATTTAAAAGTCAACCTGACATCTATATTACTGACAACGTCTGTCTCTCTATCAAAATGTCTCTCTAATCAAAAGTTTTTAAAACAAAATGCAATCGCGAACTGAATACAAAATTTTAAGCTTCTTGCCTCGATAAGCAAGAACTCAGCTTTCCATATGATCAGATAACAAATTCTACAAAAATAAGCAATCTTTGCTCTTTTCCCTATTAACTAAGAAGACTAAAGAATACATTTAAACGTATTTCATCTTTATATTCTACATCACTTGTGGTTCATGGTATATTAGGTTTGTGCAGATGTGCGGATTCTGAATCGATTTTAGCTTCTCTGTCTGTTTACTCATCCGTGTGTCTGCCTGTCTATCTCATCTATGTCCATGTATTCTTTTGTTTAACTTACAATTCAAAATCGTTGAGATATTTGCAGGAAATTTGATGTGTTGCGGTCCAACGAAGACCGTTTTACGATCACCATGAATTGGCTAGACCTTTTTTTGAATCATCTTTAATACAACTCTTCCTATGAGAGGTCAGCCTTTATATGAAAAAACGGTCTATTTTGCAACATTTTGTGACGCAAATGAGTCTGAATAGTTTATCTAATAATTTAATACAAAAATTAACAGCACCAAATATGGGCGAGGTAGATCTACAACATAAGGATTGTAATGAAAAAGAAGTCTTTTTTTAGTACTTTATGACAGACATAGTTAAAGAATAAAATCTTTCATATTTTCATATTTTAAGCAAAACGTATCGAGTCAGTGGGCCTGCATTTGTATTTTAATTTTAATTTAAAAAACCCAAGAACTATAAGTACTATCTTATAAGCCGTCATAACGATTTTTGCGACCTTAATAATATGTCTAGTAAAACACTCTCAATTTCGTGTCCAGACGAATGTCTACCACCGACATTATACGAAATAGAAGAGCAGACGGACGGACAGGATTACATCGATTCGGAATCCGATGTTAATTGAAAAACTATACAGTTTATAGAGTTTGTGAAGTATCCTTGCGGATATTGTGAACAAAGGTACGATATGAACTTACCACCAACCGTCGATTAAAAAATATTTTCAAGAGACGTAGAAAAAATTACACAAAACAATAAATACTTCTAAGCAATACATCGTCTAAAATCATATATATATATGATATTATATAATCGTCACTGAAATGGTTTCGGTTGTTTCATCTTGATTAAGTGATAATTTTTACTAACGGGGGAACATTTGGCAAAAAGCTCACGACGAATGGACACCAAATTAAAGAAAATAACTGCCAGTTTTTCGTATTGAGTACGATGTCAGCCTAGAAACACAAAGTAAATAAAATAAACATCATAATTGTAGAATTACCGTACGTGAAACAGAAATCATCGAAACATAAGATTAAAATAATAGGATAAGTAATTCACATAAGTAAAAAATCCTATAAGTTATTCAATCTTTAATTCTAATAATAATAAATAGAAAGTAGGGAATATTTTAATGTCATTTTCAGCACGAAATGTTCTCTTTCGAGTAAAGGTCTAAGCTTACAGCTAATATTAAGAGATAATAGCTAATGGAGAAAATCGGTTGAAATCGTACGTTTAAAAAATACACACGCCGTCTTATATCTAACAAAAGTTTCAAAAGATTACAATTTTTAGGTTTACTACGTTCGATTATACACTTTAGTTCCTTAATGTTCGCGAATTAAGTTAATGAAAACTACGTCACTTTTGTTTTGCGCCGCAGACCTGCTTCTGAAATGCCGCGACTGTGTCCACATTTTTGCTCATCTCTCTACAGAGCAACAACAAAATAACACGTAAGCATAGCAGTCACGCTTTTACATGAAAAAGTTTAGATTGCGGCTAAAAGTATTATTAAAAGTATTTTTTTATTTCACGTGTCATAATTAATAGCTAATCGCTAAATGTATTTTAAAACGTGCAATGAATCGAAAAGATGTAAAATATTTACATGAATCATTTTATTTGCATTACGATAGAATGGTTGAAACCGTATGATAAATTCAGGAGTGCAATTTAAACAAATAAACACATTATTCCTTCAAAATTATTATTATTGTTGTTATATTTATATATAATAAGTATAAATTAGCCTAATGAAATAAATTCTTAGATTATTTAAAAAAAAAAATTAGGCACCAAAAACTTAGCCTGACCTTAGCAGAAAAAATCTTATTGATAGAATTTGTCCACAAATGCAGATTGAAAAAGAAGATTAATTAAGTATCCATTGATGTATTGCATTTGTATGGTCAAGGAGAGCTTTAACAAATGTTCTGATCTTGATTTTATCAATATTATTCGGATATGTTGGAGGAATAAGGCGCGAGTTAACAACGGAATAGAATTGGGGACAATGTTGCTGACTTGCTTCCATAGTTTTCTCTTTAACTCTCATCCTAATGTATCTTTTAAAGTCAAACTTTTCCATGATATCGTCCATTAGAAGTGCAGAAGTAGCCGCTTGATCAGCTTGCCCATTTCTCAATAAACCGATAAGACTAGGTACCGAAAAGGTTTTAAGCTTTCCTCCGAATGTTGCGATAGTATTTCTTAATTTGTTCAAATTGGAGGGACTCCAAATAGCTTCTAACACAATGGCACTCTTGAATTTGTTATTACAAGCAAGATTAGCTCTTGCTTTGGTTGTGAATGTCGAAGTGCTTTCGTGAAGCATTCGACTTAACAAAATTTGTCCTGAAACATCTACCATAGTGTAAGCAGGAAGATAAATAGATTTAGAGCCGCCAATATATAAGAGATCCTGACCATTTTTTTCCAGTATAAAGATTTTTTCTTCAATTAGTTTCCTGACGACGTAATTTGGGGTGAGCTCCTTTTTATTCATAGAGAGAAAGAGAGAGATATCGCAACAGCCTTTTAAAACCCAGGGCGATTTGAGTTCAAAATTTCTGATAATTTTTAGGGGAAATTTCAATTTCTTTGCGACATATAAACAATAGTCTATTTCTAAAGCCGGCAGATCCGTTTTAGTTATGGCCTTCCGTAAAGTTACGGTCTCATCCGTAAAGCATAGCTACTGACTCTAAGAGTTTGGTCACATATTGGTTTTAAGACATTTATATTAGATTTGCGCTTATTGCTATAGATTGTCCAGATCATAGTCAATGGTATTTAAAACAACGTCACGTAAGCGATGGTGTTAGCATTGAATTATTTAACTGAGGACAATGTGGTTTACCATGGTATTTGTTCGAAAACGTGAGTCTGAAAACTTGCGAGAGTCTAAACGTTTTGTGTCGGTAATCCTGGCGAATACGCCGGTTATCACACAGACGATTTCTACAAATGTTCGTCTTTTTACTTTTTTAAAATGAATAAATATTTGAAATCGTTTAGGGTCGAGAGTTAATGAATGTTCCAACGTCAATCCGTCTAGTAGCTTTCAGATTTGTCGTTCTTGATAGATTACGCTTGTCTATTCAGCAATTGATCTTCTTGGATTGTTAAGATTGTTTTGCGACGCCACCGTGGATGAAAGTTTGAGTTTGTCATTAGCAATAATTAACGTTCCTAACTTCATTTTTTTGATTCTTTATGCAATTGCAGCCTAAGTGACAGGGAAAAAAAATTATGAGAATTGTATCTGAACAGATTTGACTGTGCAAGATGGTTGTTGAGTCAATTATGTTCTGGGTAGACAGGTTATAAATTTACCGGATTTTTTACCTCTACGTGGTTCCAGCTATAAGCGTTATGGATTAATTACATGAACATATGACGGCAGAAAGAATGTTAAGGTTCCAACCACCGAAGCTCGTCGACGGATATTTTGCGGATTGTAGGAGGAAAGCACAGAAGTTGCTTCTATTTTAGGTGACTTCTCTTCCCGATAGCTCTCTGCTATTTGAGTCATACCAACACTGAGCAACCCAGTAGTTATCTATAATTGCTTGAGGTAGTAGTTGAGCTGACGGCACTATTAAACGCAGCTGCTGATGTCGATGTCTTTGCAAATACATAATCCTTAAAATTAGGTAAGGCATTTTGTAACATCCGCGTATAACTTTTGTTTTTGTGGTGTGAAATATTTGTGTCTGTTCGTCCGTTTTTCATAAAAATGCCTTCTCATGTTTCCTTCGTTTGCAAATATCACGCGATTTTGCATCTACTCTTTGCAAAAGAAACGAAACATGAAGAGAGAGCAAAATGTCCGTCCGAAGTCCATGTGCTAAAATAGTAAGGGTGGGTTTTGAAAAACAGAAAAAGAAAACACCAGTGAGTGAAGATAATGCAGTCAAACGACCAAGATGCTCGAAATGCCTTAAGACTGAGTAGATGTGATCCATCTTAGTTGAAGATGAAAAAAAAACAAAAACTTGAAGAATCAGGAGAAGGTTATCAAAATGTTGTAGTGGCAGGAGCTGGGCATTATTTTTTCACTCACAATAGAATTAAACTAAAAAAAAAATTAACAAAAATGTGTATTTAAATCACAGTTGTCTGTCCGTCATATCCGGCCGTGTCAGTCCGTCGGTCTCAGCCCTGTCCCCTAGTCCCTACATTTTTGGCCATTCCTGGTTTCTCCTTCCCCTTTCCTTTTCTCACACTTCCTTCGCCACGTTGGTTTTATGTCATCATGACATAAAATAAAAAAACATATAGAAAAATTTGTTTTCTGTTTTTTTATATTTTTATTTAAACATATATTTTTTTTATATACATTATTTAAATAAGGAAACAATACTTAACATAGAATTCTTAACAAACTTATCTTATGTGGGTCTGTGAATTGTTGCGAACGTTGTTGTTTTTGGCTCCGTTGTTGTGGGATGCAGTAGATTCTGATGTAAATGTTGTTGTTGTTGTTCTTCTTCTTCTTCTTCCTTTGCACATACGTCATTAAAGTAAATGTTATAAAATTCTAAACGTCTAGAAATGATCATATTAATAGATAAATGCCATAATTCTCTAATGAAATTGATTAATATAATAATAACAGCAAATAGAAGAACTGAAAAGGCTAAAGCTCGAGTTAGAAAATATTTTAATGAAGCTTCAATTGATATTAATTTATTATCTCTTATAAGAGGGATAAAAGATAATGAATTAATTTCTAATCCTATTCAAGCTCCTAGGATATAGAAGTAATAGTAATTAATGATCCTAGTATTAAAGTTCTCAAAAATATAATTTTTGAAGAATTGTTAACATTTTTCGTTTAAAACGTTTGGTTTGTATTTCTTTTTTTTTGCAGACAAAAAGATAAATTGTTTATCAGGTGTTTAACAGGTGTTTTTTTTTTAAATTATTTCTAGTATTTTTATATATAAGTTTTAATTAATTGTATATTTCGAAGGATTACACAATTCCTTATTACTTTTGTAATAAAAATGATTAGCATTATACAAGCACGTCGTACGTGTACATCAATTTGAATTTACTATCCATTTAAGGCTTAATAAAAAACAACGACATTTTTCTTTCCTTTTTTTGCGTTCTTTTAATATTTTCTCTTTTGTTTAAAAAATCAAAATTTTTAACGACCATAAAAAAATGCAATTTTTTTTTCAAAAACGAAAAATAGTATGTAGCAGTACAGTATCCGATAACCGTGCATCGCAACACATCACTTTAGTAAAACAAGAAAAACATGCCATTAAACCGAAAGCATGAACTTAATCTTTTTTCCAATCCATCACCACTGACTGAGTGCAGTCAACTCTTCGACCAACACCGAGTGACTGCATAAAACCAACTGTGTTCCATCTCTTGTTTTTAAGTTTAAAGAACCCACCCTTATTCTGTAACACAGACTATCTTCAGACACTCTCTCTTTTAGTGCGGATAAAAGCGGATGCTTTTCTATCTTTTTATACGTCTCTTCTTTTGCAAATATCAGGTAGAAAATCACGTGCTATTTACAAAAGAAGGCAAGATCAAAAGAGAATATGATTAGCGGTATACCGCTATCAGGGGTTTGATGATTCTCAAGGACAAAATGGACAAATGGACAACGGTTTTTATAACCTACACAAAAAGGTAGGACGTTACAATGTATTAAAAGAAAACAAGTAAAAAAAAAAAATTAAACTATTCAGCGATTCGAACTTAGTACATGTGCATAAGTATTTAAGCAGAAAGAAAAAAAAATTTTTCGAAATTCTTTTACTTTGACAGAAGAGCAATGTTGGAAAGAAGAGCTATAGCAATTCGTGAAAAGTTGAACGTACTAGCTAAGTTTAATGCGAAGCGTGGGAATCTCATAATTAACTAACTAAACTTAGTGTTATTTTATAAAAAAGAACAAGAGAGGAAATTAAATTCGGCCGTGCCCAATCTTTTATACCCACCACTTTTACTTTATCATATGGAATTGACTTCTGGTCTAACAAAGATTGAAAGCATGTATTATATATGTCCAATCCAAGTGTTAATAATTCGTTTATTACTTACACAAAAATCTATTTAAAACTTTTGTACCCCCCTTCTGTAAAAAATTACAATCCGGTAAAATTCAAGAGGGAAGAGTAGGCTAATATTTTCCACGAAACAAATGTTAAAAAAATTTTTGGAAAATTTATCACTGCGCTGGTCCGAAAATTATTATTCTTACGCTTTCTCTTTTTATAAAGTTTTTTTTTGGAATGTAAAAAAGGTCCTTCCAAGGAAAGCAAAAATTATTTTGTAGGCAATAATTGAAGATTATGGTAAGTCATATCATTTAAATCCTACACATTTAAACCATAGGTATAAAGTTATGATTTTTGAAAACTTCCATGTTTTATTGTTTCGCAAAACAATAATAAACATGAGCACAACCGCCGTCATCAAGAGGAAGACTATCGACAATTAGAGAGAAAAAGAGATGCTGCCGCACGAGCTACTAGAAGACCTAGCCCCCCATACCACAGTGTTGAACAATTTTGTAACACTGAAGAACACATTGTTAGACGGAAAGTCCAAAAAGGAGCAACAGGGCAGAATTCGCATACGGTAGGAAATATGCTTGACAACAATTTTGTGGGAAATATCGTTCAACATGATGAAAGATTTAAAATACTTATTGGAATAAGGTCTTCTCCGATACACAGGGAGTCTGAAAAGAAAGAGCTCTTGCAATGATACGATAGTTCGGTCTACCCACGTTATTTATTATTTTGTTTGGGGCCGAAGCTCAGTGGAACGAGCTAATACTCTTATTAGTAAAATTTTTAAAAAATTGAGAAATTATAGAAGAGGAATATATTAGGTAATAGATGCTCCAAAATTAAATTTGGGGGCGGAAAATTCGTTTCCACCTGTGACAAATTTTATTGATAAATTAATAACGACAGATTTCTCAATATGCGGCGTTCAAAATTTCGTTGCATAACAAGAACATAAACACGCTGCTACATGTCAATGGCAAATTCGAGGGGAGAATGTATGCAGATTTAATATGCCATATCCACCAATGCCAATTACTGAAATATTGTTGCCTTTATCTGAATTTATGGATGCTGAAAGTTTGAACATCCATGTTCAAAATTATAAAAAAATGGAGAAATTATTAAATGCAAATTCAACGGAGGAAGAGATTTACAGATTAGAAAACTTCGACCAGTTTTTGCTGGGTTCACGGATCAACACGACTTTAACTGAATATATAATGTCTGTCCGATGGACTCTTAAAATGCCTAGAATTTTTTAAAAAAGCAGTTTTAAAGACATAAATGTAAATGCATTCAACGCAAATATTTTAAAATTACACCAAGCCAATATGGACATACAATACGTACTAGATGCTCACACCTATGTTTCATATATGGTCAATTACATAAACAAAACCATCGAGGTGTTACACGACTGCTTTTGGGAACAATGGCCGGAATTCGTTCCGGAAATCAATCCGTCCGCCAGCGTTTGCAACAAATTGGTAATAAATTTATATCAGCGTCAGAGATATCTACTCCAGAAGCCTCACACAATACGTATGTGTTTATCAATACTTCTGTTCCCGAAAAGAGAATTCCAATGGTCAACTCTAAAGGACAATTAGAAAATACACCAGAAAATAACATAGAAATTTTTCAAGCAAATATTTTAGACCGTTACATTTAGCGACCACATAGTATGAACTGTGTATGTTTCGCTCAATTCACATATATACGAAAGTACGCCGAGGTTCAGTTAGATATCATGAGGAGGAAGATGATTACTTAGCCAATATTGATAATGATACTGTCACATATTACTAGACAATTCTGGATATTTGTACAAGAAAAAAATCGAGCAATAATTCGATTTTCAAAATGTTTGCCGGAAGTATCAACGGCAGACTATTTTTAAAGCCTTTCGATGTTATATATACTGTGGGGAAATAAGAATAAAGATACTGTGGGAGCAGATGATAAAGAAAAATGTAGAGAAAATGCGTCTGAAATTGAGGAGACAAGAAAAAAGTTGGAAAAATTTAGGGAAAATTTATGAAATACTAGATCGTATATAACAAGACAAAAGGGAACATATTGAGGATGCTGACGATGATGTTGTAGGTACACAATTATTAGACGACGAGTTTACAACCTTGGCAATTCTGGAGATATATCTTTATATTTTTTTTTTATTTTGGTGGTTGCACTTCTCATTCGGTATTTGGCTTACCAGTCAGACCGTTACGTAATGATTTTGCAAATACACCCGTGACAAAATTAACGGATTTAAAATTAACAGTAATAGACGAAACACCAATGTTAGGATTTCTAGATGATAGACTGAAACAAATTTTCAAAACTTTCCAACTTTTTGGGGGTATATCGATTGCTGCTGATTTAAAGCAGTTACTACATGTGGCGGATAAGTGAGTATTCCACCAAAACCAAGTATTCTATACAGAAAAATAGTTGGGAATGGATTCTGAGCAAAGTTTTCATTCTTCGAGCTAATGGAAATACTGCGGCAGACGGAGAATAGCACTTATGCTGAAGCATTGATTAATAAGGCAATAGGGAAATAACGGAAGAGGATATTCCTTTAATCGAGAGTTATTGGCAGAAATACTCTTATTCCTCCAGATGCGGTACATTTATTTTACTCAAATCAGGACACAAATAATTACAACGCGACGAGGCTATCAGAAAATCCAGAAGAGACTCATGTATCAAAATGCTATGACACAGTGAAATCGGATTCATTAAATGAAGGACAGAAAATTCACATATTAAGTTGCGTAAAGAAACTTAGAACATCTGAAACATAAGGACTTCTTTCGGTATTAATATCAAAAAAGACTGCAAAATATATGGTTATATACATTATATGGACTGGTTGACGGTACAACAGGAATTTTAATGAAAATTGACTTGAATACAGACAACCCGAATACTGCGATCAGATGTAAATGTAAGTATTGGGGCTCGTCGTAAGAAGCGACATATATCAGAACAACTTTCAACTCCGATTACTAAAGTATCAAGAAATTTCCGGTTTAAAAGAAATGGAGCAATAAGCATTGCACGAAAGCAGTCCTCCTTGCAGAAGGCTTCACATTTCACAAAAGCCAGTTTGCAATTTATTCGAAAGAAGTCGTTCACCTTAATAAAAGGATGATTATGGCAGCCATTTACTTTGCACGTAGCAGAGTTGCACAAAGTTCTGGTTTATACATAGTACGCGACTCTGCATGCCCGGAACCACTACATAATTCTAATCCAGCGCAAATAGAATTCGATAGGCTCCGAGCAGAAAGAATCGATTCATGCACTGAAATACTGAAGCGAAATAGAAGGAGAATTATGATATATGTGAAAAGACAAAATTTTCATGAAGCGAAACGCTTGTTTACGTTGGACTTTGGTAAGGGAAATCGCGCTTGTCAGTATGTGTAGGATTCAAGTACAAAAATGTAGGATATGTGGTTTATAATACTTGTGTAAATTGTCATGTTGTTAAAAGTAGTGAATAACAAAAAATAATAAAATGTACTCCATCCATGTGGTCGATTTTTTCATACTTTTGAAGAGTAACTGTATTACACTGATTACCTTTGGGACGTTGAAGATGCTTATCGTTGAATCTCACTCCATTTATAAACAATGGGCAGAGTGCCGAGATTTTTGGCTGGAAATTAAGGTTGCTATTAGTTTACGTAGCACTGTAGGTATGTGCTTCAAAGAATTTTAAATAGCAATGTATGTGGAAAAACTTCCAATACCTCTGCCAAATTTGAAGCCGATATCTCCATTTTTGCAGGTAGGAGAATGTTTACCACTGACATTATACAGATAAGCAGAGAGATAGGTGGACAGACAGACAGACGGATACGCTGAGGTGGATTTAGAATTTCATATTGACCAAAAATATATACATTTTATGTGGTTCCAAACGCATCTTTCTTAATGTTACAAAAATTTTCACGAAAAAAATTAAAGTATAATATTCTATCAAATCGAGTGGGCGTGGTCGATTCTTTCCATTTTTGCACAGAAATTAGGTAATAGCTAGCGCAATATTTGTGCGAAATTTTGCAGCTGATGGATCAAGATCGGCACGCATGCTGTCAAGAAATTGCGGAGGCATTAAACATCAACCGTATTGTTACGAAAATCACAAACTAATAAAAGGCAACTACAACAAATTTGATAAATCTGTGGAGAGGAAATTCCTTTTAACATGATGCCTGTCGCGGTCATAAACAAAACGCAAATTTGCAGCTGTTGGCAAAGAATTTCTTCGAAATCGGACAAGATTCGGATTAACGAAACTGCGTAATCGCAGGTATATTAAAAGGGTATGCAGAGTTGTGATATTCGTAAGATTTATAAGCAGAGAATTTTGCTTAACCGAGGATAGTCGATTGAAAATATTAGAAAAGTAACTAAGTGTTGAAGAAAATAGTCCTTTGTAATAAATTGTAAAATAATTGAGATTATAAATACTTCTAAATAAATAAAGGAAATTCGAAATAACCAAAATCTAAGCTTTTCGTGATCTAGAGATACGAACTGAGCCTCAAAGGTAAAACACGAAAGTGCAATTTTCATACCATTGGTGTCAGAAGTGGGATCGTGAAAAAGCAAAGAAGATGGTTAAGGTAGAGGACCTCAAAATGAAGCAGCTCAAACAAAAGTAGGGAAAGGAACAAAGCGACAATTTGGTAGCAACAGAAGATACTACCCCGGAAGAGAAACGTAGCGAGGAAAAGGGTAAAGAAGATACAAATACAGCACTTTTAGCTATGATGCAGCAAATAATGGGAAAAATTGATGAAAAAATGATGGCGGGATTTGATGAACAAAACAAACGATTTGATGAACTAAAACAAAAGAGAGTGTCGAAACTACATGCACGAAAGGAAGACATATTGTCAAAATTAGATGAAACGGTGTCAATATTCGGTAAAGGTAAGCAAACACTGGCATCAAAATTAGACGACAAACAGGAAGAGAATGAAAGCATTACCAAGCAGTACAAGTCGGAAATACTTTCGGAACTTGAAGCAAAAAGGAAAGCTCCGAGAGAATCGATGCTGCAGTAACAGAATCCGATGTTAAAGCGAAAGACATAGGAGACGAACTGACGCAATTGGATACCAAGGGGAATGTGCTAGAGGAAGGAATCAAAACAGCGAGGGAGAAAGATTCAGGTGCGTTAAGAGGAGATTAAACCTTTGGAAAGCAAAGTTCTGCGACAAGAGCATATTGAGCTCAGCGGCAAAATCTCATTCTCAAAGATGGTTGTCTGCGGCGCATATGGTGGGGAAAAAGATTCAAGCATCACAAAGTTGAGAGCGGTACCACAAGCCAAGGCAGAGGAAATTATGGATGAATATCTAGGAGCAGCAAATGCAGAGCATCTTAGCGTCACGAAAGTGGTTGGAGAGATCAGAGTCAGATCGCCAGTGACAAGCCGACGGGCAGCAAGGGTGCAAGAGCGAACTTGTTAGGTTTCGTTGGAAGAAACCTAAACCGGAAGCACCTTGGCGTCACTAAAGTGGGCAGACAGAAGTTCTACGGGATAGGATGTCCAAGAACAGTAGCACCAGGGATGCATAGCTGTGAGAACTGTGGCAAATCGAAAGTCGTGAGGAACAACTCAAGAAATCACGGAGGACTGAAACTATCCAGAAGGAGAGGTCAGATCGCCAGTCACAAGCTCTCAGGTAGGAAGGGCGCAAGAGCGACCTTCAGCGGTTTTGTTGGAAGAAACCTAAATGGGAAGCTTCTTGGCGTCACAAAGGTGGTTAAAAAGATCACACAGAAGTTCTACGGGATAAAACGTCCGAAAGCAGTAGCAGCATGGATCCATAGCTGTGGGAACAGTGGTAAACCGAAAGGCGCAAGGAACAACTCAAGAGGACAAAAACGATTTGCAAGGGCGAAATTAGGAGGTTGTGAATTTACAATAGCCTAGACCTTACTTAGGAAATCAGAACAACTTATAAAAAAATAACGTATAGAATTAAAGAATCTTATCTATAGAAGCTAGAGTATATCATAGTACTTTACTCTATTGACGATATC
The DNA here is from genome assembly GCA_000671755.1 of Glossina brevipalpis. NCBI lineage: Eukaryota > Metazoa > Arthropoda > Insecta > Diptera > Glossinidae > Glossina > Glossina brevipalpis. Next base: position 160,670 of record KK351221.1, read on the forward strand.
TTCGAAAGCCAAAACCTAAATTTGCTGACTTGAAGAAACTCTTTACTTATAAACATGTTATTTTGAAAAATGTTTTGAATAACGCAATTCCTTCCGAAATGTTTGTTCATCCATTTTCTTGCTGTCAGTCGAATTTTCATTAATTCTCTGATATTTTGGATTTCTTTCTTGTAGGCATAGCCAACAGTCAACGTATGTGATATCTTAATTTTTGCGACCGGAAGAACAATCATCGCAGATATTACACAGATGAGCAGACAGATGGACTGTTAGAAAGACAGACATAGAGTAGACGGACGGATGGATATGTTTACGCAGATTCCGAATATTATACTGATACGCTTTATGTGATTTCTGAAGTCTATTTCTTAGTGCTACAAACGTTTACACCAAAAAATTAGATTAAATTCTTCGATTATATTGATTGGACGGGGTTGATTCTTTGCAGATACCACATACACTTTTATATAGACACGATAGCTAGTGCAGTTTACAGATTTATGCTATCGTTTATGAATAATAAGCAAAAACACCAACTTATTTTCTTAAAAGAGATGTTCTCAGTCAGCGTCGTACTGTGGGCGTCTTCTGGGACCAATTTGGAAAAAGTCCTCTGCCGGTACTGTAAATGCTGTGAATTTCTTGCTTGCTGGATGCATAGGTATTTGCCAGTAGCCATTTTTCAAATCTATTGTGCTGATGCACTTAGCTTTCTTTAATTTACCGAGATTGTGTTCAATCTTTGGGAATGGATAAGCATCGGGCGTTGATCTACTATTTAGAATGCGGTAATCGATACATATTCTCCATTCTGAGTTTCTTTCAGGCACTAATACCACAGTTCCTTGTCCAATATCTCTTCCATGGCCGGATTTTTGCGATGGTATCTTAGTTTAGTGGGAGTGTCGTCCGTCATGCGGATACAGTAGCTTGTAATGTCGCATGGCCCGTTGATAGTGTCAAAAGCGGCTAGTTCCTTTTTTAGGTACTCCTTTATATTTTTCGGCGCAGTATTTTGTAATATTGATGTTTGGTTAGTTTGGTTGACAGGTGTCTGTTCTGAAGACACTGGGTTGTTCACTGCTGACAATACGTCCAATATTGTATTGCTCGGTATGCTTTCAAGCCTTGTAGGGATGGCTCCCTGTGATAACTTAGATCTGATGGGGGCAACCGCCGCCGGTTATGGTTCAAGACCGTTAAACTTGATGCCCCGTTAAACCGGACCTCGAGGGTTTGACTTTGTATTTCTTGACTCGCGATTCAGGATAATTTCTTGCTGGGCTTCACAAATGAATTGCTAAACCTGCTACAATTATCGACGACTGCGCTTTCTCTACCTAGCGTGAGCTGATCTGCGGCACTGTCCAACATAATTATTGGCAGCTTAAAGCTCCTGTTGCCAATTTCTACTTTTGCTATTAATGCTCCTTTGCTGACTTGTAGGGACCCGTCCATCATCCTGATGCGAGTGATTATCTGTCGTGTTGAAAGGATGTATGGGATAAAGTTTATTAAGTGACTTTTGATAAAATTTCTTGTTGCTCCCGTGTCTAGTGCCAGTCAGCTGCAGACATTCACAGTGGCGACCATATTGTCACTTTCTTGGCTCGCTTGGGTGGCTTGGGTCGCTCCATCACTTTGTCGTCATCTGATGATTCGGAGCCATTGGCTGCATTCATCCCTTTTGCTTATGTTGTAAGTTCTCTCCTGCAACAGTATAGTTCGTATATTCTGTTGTCCGCAGTCCCAGAATAGGGTCTGTGGATTAGTGCAGGCATTGGCATAGTGGCCATCTTAACCACATCGATGACAAACCAACCGTTGATTTGGGATAGGTGCAGATATCGTTGGTCGTGTAGCGGACTGTAGACGCCGTATATTCCCAGTTGGCAGTTCTGGCAGTATGTCTTCGTATCTCTCTGCCATCAATATCATCTCTTGAAGGTCTGCAAATGAGTTAATACCGAGGAATAATTGATATTTCCTTCTGCTATTTCTATAAATTCGATCCAATTTTTGTTGCAAAGAGTATTCAATATGCCGCATGAGATTTTACATGCGCATTGTGCATGTGTCATAAACGTTTCCTGAGTTTGCTGGTACGTTTGCCGGATTTCATCACCTAATCTGTCGTGATACCGTGATTGCAGAAACATTTTTAAGAAATCTTGTTTAAACGTGGCCCAATCGTTCCAGGCTTGTCCATTGTTACTGAACCACTTCTGGGCTTATCCTGAGAACAGTTAGCTCATTGTCCCTGGCATGTCCTATGCCGGACCTTACCTATAGTCGCACTGCATGACATTGTTGTTTGAACGTGTCGTCTGGGACTCCTGCTGCGTGACCCGTCTTCCGGAAGTTTGCAAGTTTGCTGTACGTAAATCGTTTCCAGCTCTTCCAGACGTTCGGTTATCTATAGGTTGGAATCTGGGAAACATGCCAGCACTAACAAGGCGTTTCGCATCTCTTCGACTGTTTCCTTTGTTCTCAAAGCCCATTTCTCCGGAGATCGCACACAATTCCTCCTTTTGAGAGTGCAGATCCAAGATATTTTCGCCATCCTGGTTTTCCTTATTCTTCTGTTGTTGTCAACTGCTGATTGTTCTCCACTATTTATGTTTTGCTTATTCTTCTGTTGAGGCTGACTGTTGGTTATTATTTTGTTTTGCTTATCTGGGCGTGAGATTTTTCCGGACCAAATATAATTGGTCCCTCGTTGGGCACCACTTGTAACGGGTTATCTATAGCTGAAGTATTACTCAGAGCTTTTCAAGTCCGTCCCAAGAAAATTTATAAGATAAGAATGATAATGCGGGACTTCCAGTTTGATTTGAGGTGGTGTTTCTTCTTTATTTGTACTATTTTCGCCTTATCCTAAGCGTTTGTAATTTAGCAACGCAGGCCACAGAAGATGAAGCCAAAAAATACGGATCGAAACAGGAAAAGACAAAAAACTAGCAAAAGGAAAAACCAGCACAGTGGGCTGGTCCCGTCGCGGTTGTAATTTTCTACCGATTGGTCGCCATAATATAATTGATGCGGGTTTCTGTGGAAGAACACGGGAATTACTTATAGCAGTAGCGATGGGTGAGTCATCAAGCGTCCAAGATGAGAGAAAGGTTCCCTGGAATAGCTCTGCTTTACTTCCATGAGAGCCTCAGTACGGAAGACTGGCGGTGTTCTCTATACTGACTTCTCAACTGAGTATTCCAAAACCTCCACTTGATTCAATGGAATCCTAGGAGCGAAGGACTAGCAGTCTTCCCCACTCGGACTTCTCCCTCAAACACCGCTAAATCTATTGAAGAAACCTATTGAGGAAGTTCAAGCCTACTCCAAGGAGATCCTCAGTACGGAAGACTAGCAGTCTTCTCCATTCTGACCCCTCAAGTGAGTATACCAAAACTTCCACTTGATTCAAGAAAATCCCACGAGTGAAGGACTAGCAGTCTTCTCCATTCTGACCCCTCAAGTGAGTATACCAAAACTTCCACTTGATTCAAGAAAATCCCACGAGTGAAGGACTAGCAGTCTTCTCCATTCTGACCTATGTAAGGACCAAAGTCGCCCTCTCGTGCAGTTATTACCATCAGCAGATTTTAATCATTGTAACAAGACGAAATTCTGAGAAAGGAAGTCGGCAAGAGAGAAACCAAAATGGGGGATGGCGAACGGATCCTCTTCCCTTTTTGGTTACTGTCCAGCGACGAGAACGGTCGCACGAAACATTTTTTGTCCGCAACCATCCGAAGGTCAGAGGGCTCTAGCAGGGCCCAAGCAGTGTCCGTGGAAAATTGTCTGATTGGAATTAGACTGAAGGACGGATTATAATAAAATTTAGATTTGTAATATAGCAATTAAACGTAAATAGAACTGCAATGAGTTCAGAGAAGCTTAAACGGATGGTCTTTTATATTTGCGGATGGGAAATAAAAATATTTCCGGATGGGATTAAAAAAATAGAACCCCTGGATCCGGCGAGCGGACCCAGGCGACAGACTAGAGGGGAAAGACTCAATATTTTAATGTGAGGAAAGATTGAGGAAATTCTCTTCCTCACATTGGCGCCCGTGAAAAAATATATAACCTTTGGTACTTAAAAAAAAAGTAATAGACATGAGAAAAAGGTCAGTAATCAATATTTTTTTTCGCGATTGAAAAAAGACGTTTTAGTTCAGAAAAAAGTGTGCTCTTATTTTAAAAGTATATTAAAAAAAAAGAGCAGAAAATTTTTTGCAAAACATACAAAATAGTGTGTTAAGCAACAAATAAAAACAAATATTTTGTGTAGGAAAGGCAGAAACGGAAAAACAAAATATCAAAAAAAAAAATACAAAAATCGACAGTGTGATAGTGCTGATATGAGAAGTGATAAATTTCATAAGGCAAAAATCAGTTTGCGGACAAAGATGCGATCAATAAATTAATGCACAATTGGGAAAATATAAAGGGCTTTTCTCATAGGGAAAACTTATATTAAATTAAATGGAAAAGAAATCATCTGAAATAAAAGAAAGGAATTGGTTGTGAATAAGTGCTGTGGAACACAGGAAAAAGAACAATTGTGAAAATGTCAAAGTGGAAAGTGACGTCATTCAGTACGAAAGATACAGGAAAGCGCAAGAAACAATTAAAACAAGAACAAAATGATGAGTAAAATTGGAAAAAAAAGATAACAAAACGTACAAGGAGAAAATGATTATTAAGTTAGTCTAAAATACGAAAAGTACATATAAAAGGTGCGGAATCATTCCCAAAGAGTGTAAACAGTAAATCAACGTGGAAAAACAGAGATACAATACGAGAGGTATGCGAAAGTAAAGGAAGTAGGGGATAAAAAGTACAAAGTACCATATGGTGTAAAAAAAAGGGAAAAAAAGAACTTTACGAAAACTTAAACAACAATTAAAATACGGAAGATACGATTACACAAGTACAGAGTACAAGAAAATAAAATAAAAAAGTACGCAAAGAAAAGAGCAGTGGCGATATTATCACGCTAAGTTATGAGCAAAAACAAATGTGGATGAACAAGACAAAAAAGAGAAAGGGATTATTGTGTGAAAAGCGAGAAAGTGCAGAAACTAGTGAAGCAAGAATTGTTCGTGAAAATAATAAATTTATATTTCTGAAAGAAAAAAAGAGGGAAACCAAGCATAAAATAGTGAAAGTACGAAACCTGGTATACCGAAGAAGACTTTTTAGGATTCAGGAAAAGCAACGTTCACGATATAAAGGAGGCAGACGGCGGAGTGCCTATGAATATCCACATCGGACCAAACAAATCCCATAAAAAAAAATGTCACGAAAATTAACCTGCGAATAACCCTCAAATTGATAAGTATAAACTTTCCTAAGTTGGAAAATAAAGTGAAAAGATACATAATTGTAAAGTGAAAAAAATTAATAATAAAAAAAAAATAAAAATATAAAATAAAAAAAAAGCAACCAACCAAAAGAGGACAGGGTCGCCAGGCAAGTTGTCTCTGAGGTCAAAACAAAAAAAAACAGAGACAATCTCCTATTATACCATTTTTTTTGTGTAATATTTTGTATCTAACATTTTTATATATATATAACGTCGGCATTAGTAGAATAGAAGGTCGCGACAACGACTTCCATCACTGAGGAGTTCGCGGAAAATATTCAAGGGCGGTACCGCCGAATAGCACATCAAGCAAAGATTCAGTTGGCAGATGAGACCAAAGTGTCCACAGAGAGTTCATTTGTTTGCCCTATACAAATTTGGAAACTTGACAACGCCCTAAAACTAGTAATAATGCCTACGGCTGCAGAAGAGATAATATTAGGATACAACTTTGTTGAAGCTTTTGGGACAAGTATAACGTGCACAAATAAAACCGCGTCATGTACGGCTAAGTTGCAGATCGACACTCCGCAGTGTCATACGATGAAGGGGACAACAACCAATGAGTTACCGATCAGTGAGTCAAAACCCAATGAATTCGAAGGGAATATATCTACCGAACGAATTATTCATGCGAAGTTAGAGATCACTTCTGCTAGAAACAGGTTGATGACATCCACCAGGGGTGATGAGAGCTGACAGGAGCCGAGGAAACAATGAAAAGGAATTTGCGGAGACTTTTATACAACAGTAATTATCGAAATTTGCCGACGAATATAGCCCATAATAAAATCATTCTTAAAGATGGTCGCCTATTTAAAATGAGAAACGCGACACGAAACCCAGCTATGCAAGTCTTGAGTGACACCGAGGTTAACAAACAGCTGGCGCAAGGCCACATCGAATCATCGACGAGTCCTTACTGTTCACCAATTGCTTTGGCGAAAAATGGGAATGGGACATGGAGGTTATGCATGGATTTCCGCCATCTAAACTAGAGATCCACTCAAGATGCATATCCGCTGCCGAAAATACAATCGATATTGGATCGTCTCCGCGAAGCCCGTTATATAAGCAACCTACACTTACGTGATGGGTATTGGCAGATCCCGTTTGAGAAAAAAAGCAAAGAATATACTGTGTTTGCGGTGTCCGGTAGGGGCCTGTTTCCATGGAAAGTTGTGCCCTTTGCTTTGCATTCGTCACCGGGAACCTTTCAGCGTACTTTGGATTCCGTTATCGGCCCCGAAATGGAACCGCACGACTTTGCGTATTTAGACGATATCATCGTTATAGGAAGAGCACTTGAGGAGCATCTTGCGAACTTGAAAGAAGTATTCCGAAGGTATGGCGTCATGGTACAGACGTTTTGTCCCAAAATTCTCTGCGGCATTTGAATTTCATCTTAGCTAAGGATATAACATTTTGTAATTGATTTACTGTAATGGATTTTAAAAACCCTTTTGAAAAACTTTTTTCACTAACTATTTTGTTGTTTGTTTAAGACGCAAAGTAACAATTTGCAAATCTTTTAGAAAAGACTTTTGTTTTTAGATAATCCTTAAAGAATTTTTTCAATGCAGGTCCATTTTATTGTAATGAAATTAGTTTCTAATAAACTGCTTTGTCTCTCGTAAATAAATTCCAGAGAATGGACTATAGTTTCGTGCTGACAAGATGGCATCATATCTTAATGTCACTCACTGAATTGACGTGTGCAACAGGAAAATATTTTCCGTTAAACATAGTTTCTCAGCAAAGGCTTGGAGTCGTAACGGTCATTTCAATAGGTGGACGGATGAATACCGAAACAGAAATTGGTAACTTGATTCCCCTATTCATCTTAATTAATACTCTACATGCTGTAAAGTTTTGATAAATGTAATACGTAATATAAAAACATAAAAGACATAAAAGTTTTCCGCTTGAAAATGTTCTGAAATGATAAAGATAATTTGCATGAATGGAAACATTAATATTTCATCAGTTTATTTCATAATAACAATTTGTTACCGCTTTGGAAAAAATCATTAGTTGCTTACAATAATCATAAGGTTGAGAATTTTAGAAAAATAGAGCGAGAAAGTGTGCAATCTTGGAGAATATTGCGACTTCTTCATATTCAAATACTCTTTTTAGACGTTCTGCTGTGGTATAAACACTATTGTCGAAGCGTAGATAGTATGTTTTTTTTTTAATTTTGAATATATCGAGTTGTGAACCAAGAAAAATCAAATCAATTCGACTACAAAACCAAACTCATATACCGCATCTGGGTGGATAAGCTGTTATATATTAAAAAATTTCCAGCTTTTCTTCGAGACTGATCCAGTTTCTTGCCTATGTGCGTGAGCAGATCGCACTTATTTGCGGATCTTGTTTTAATAATAAATCAATGAATTTATCTGCCGCACATCTCGCAAAAATAAACATAAGAACCTTGTCCCATGTATGTCAAAAAGTCAACTTCCTATGTTTATTTTTGCACCACTGTAGCATTTCCGTCAATAAAGTGAGCCTTTTACGCTCACAATGTCCTTAGTTCTAAGAATTACTAAGTATAAGATGAATGCCTTATATTATGTTTAATTCTATTTGAGGAAAATAAAGATTTAAGTTTCCTACGAGTTCCTAGACTTTGCCTAATAACGTGTGTAAACCTTAGAATGGCTTCAATTTCAGTGTTTAATAATCGTTGTATTGTATTGCATGCTAATAATGGTTCATTCAGATAATATGTGCTTCGAATTTATTCCTCTTTAGGCTTTTTTAAATGCTTATTTATAAATATTGTCGCAGGGTATTCAACATTTTTCCATTCCATTGACGTTACAATGGTATCGCACTGCTTTATATGAGCATATCTCTAACTGAATTTAAAAAAAATTTTTGTTTGATAATATATTGTTGCATTCCGACATAATTGCTAACTCGTGTAATTATGTTCTACACAATTTAAGACTTAGTTACAAACAATAAAATTGCACTGCATACAGCTCAAAGCGATTGCAATATGGTTGTCAAGAATTAAACAAGCAAACTCATGACACGTTTTCTAATATGATTAAAAGTGGTCCAACAATAATATAAAATTGTCATAAACAATATTGAATAACAACTGCAAGAAAGTCGGCTGCGATCAAAGAGTCGCAGTTCAATTATTTAATTTATTTTAATTTTGTCCTCGATCATCAGCACAAATTGTGATATAGAACTAATGTATAGGTTGGTCTATATGTTGTGAGGATTCTAAATCTTACTTCATTTTGAGTTCACATGTTTCGCATTTGTATCAAAGCTTCTAAGTAAAGTTAGAAATAAGTTAGGTTTAAATTTTTTGTCGCTATCAAATTTAGAATCTACGAAGTCATATCCATCCGTGCTCTGTTCATTTATCTGTGTACTTTTCTGTGTAATGTCTGCAGTAAGCACTTTCCGGCCAAATATTCAAAGTTCTGGCACTTGCGCCGGTATTGAAGATGGGTCAAATCAGACAAAAGACACGCCCGCAGTATAATATAAATTGAAAACGCTTCTGCTATCTTGTGTTGCTCAGTGGTCAGAGCACAATAAGCAGTTCCACATTTTCGTATTTCGTAAAAGAGCAAAGAATCTTCCATACCCAACCGATATAATATAATAACATAAGAGATATGGTGGAGACGAACAAAATGTTCTCACTTTTCTATTAATGCAACAGTCAGAAGACAACGCTTTTCCTCTTAATCTACTTCTGATAATTTACTTCAATTGCACTCCTTAGCTTGTGCAGAATGCAGAGGGAGTATATGCAGTACTCGGACTTGATTTGGAAAAGTTACGACTTACAAACACTTATGTGCCCAAAGTTGTTGTTTTATCTTATTCGTTTCTATTACGACACGTTTGAAAGCATTTGACTGTAAGGCCATTTCGCAGTCACTTGATTGTGTATTATAACATACAAAAATTTCATTAACCATACATTTTCTTGTAGAAAAGTTTGTGAATCTGCAATCTAGGTGCATCCGTGTATACGCTAAAAGCAACGTCAGAATTGTTGTATAAGATGTTGTATTAGCTACCATTATACGCACAAATGCAGCTAAGAACTTCACAACGATAAGGCGAGGACTAAAAAATTTCTGTTTCTTTTTCCACAATTACACATTGCAGCTTTTCGTTCCCTAATATGAAGCAGAAAATCTTTCAAAAATACTGTTCGTCAGCTATTGATGGCAATCCTTTGAAAAACTTTGGTAAACATATTGATGGAACATACATACAAAACTTTTCCAGAGCCTGTTCAAAATAGAGCTTGAGCAATTTAATAAATTCATAAATTTTTACTCAGTACGCAATCCCGTTTGTGTATAAAAAAGTCGAAACAGAGTTAATCAATGCTTTTCTTAACTTTCTGAATTTGTATCGATTCCGCACCGAAACAACATCAGAGTCAGTCAGCACTTTTTTTAACTTTTTAGATGTACATCAGTTACGCGCTGCGAAAAAGCAACAAGAAGAATTTTTAGTTTATCTACTATAGGAATCGGCTGCTCTGCAATGGCTTATCGCCTAAAGACGTTACTTTGCTATGCAGAATCTCGGTAATACTAATAAAAATTAGTCTACATACGTAGTATATTTTCTAAAAAATATTAAATATAAAAAAAAACTCAGACGAAAAGGGGAAAAAATTAAACTTAAAAATTAAAAATTGTGCTTTGTTTAATTTTTGGGGATATAAGTTGCTATCGCTAATGGATTCTTTACTATGAGTGTCCTTGATGACATTGTAATCTTTCGCTTATCATTGAGAAATAGTGCCAGCTTATCAACCATGCATAATATTGGAAAAGCCCATCATGCACAAAAAATTTGGCGACTTCTGAATTTGGCTATTTTACAAGCTTACTTGAATATGAAACATATATCAGTATTCTACAAATCGTATTCGTAAATACGCATGCAAATTTGGGCTTTAATTGCCAAAACGAGAAATAAATATTAAGTGGTTCTTTACCTGAAATTTACATAAAAATTGGACTGAAGCTTTAGTATTTGTTTTAAATTTCTGTGAATAATTATTTTAATTTATTTACGGTAAAAACACCTAAGAAAAACCATCTTTCTACTGCAAACGCAAGCCCATATTTTTTACTTTCAATTCCATAACAAAGATTTAATAATTTATTAACTAACATTTCTCATAAATTTTTCGCATCAGTAAATTTTACAGTGAAACTTTTTCTTTTTTCCGAACAGTCATAAAAATCTATATGTCGGTTTCGCCTAATTTGTATTACTAAACAAATAAAGTAAAAATAACTTTTGCTCGTATGACAATTGTGGGATTTTGGCTTTGAAAAATTATAATACGCAAAAGGAGAATTCATGCTTACATCCAATGTTCGTTCATGCTTCCACATGAAACTCAACAGTAACTTTTGTTCTTTCATATTATTCAACGCATATTTCTATAAATCAATGATTGCTTTTTCGTAATACTTTCACAAAAGCTTGGTATAAAACGTTAAATAGTGCATAGTAGTAGCAAACGTAATTATTAAGAAGTAAGAAAGTTATATCCGGCTGTGCCGGATCTTTTATACACACCACACTTGTCTTAAAAAAAGGGTGAAAAACTAAATTGTCGTAGGGTGTGGCAATGAAAGAACTTCCAAAGTTTCAGCCAAATTTGAAGCCAATATCTACATATTCGCGGCCAGGAGAATGTTTACCACACACATTATACAGTCTAACACACCGACACACGGATAAACGGGCAGAGGGATATGCTTAAACCGATTCTAAATTTGATGCTGATAAGGAATATATACACTTTGTGGGATCTCCGAATTTTTCTTTTGGTAATTACAAACCAAATGACAAAATCAAATATACCCTCCACTTTCGGTTGAGGGTATAAAAAACAAAAACTAATTAATGTGGAAAGTCATTATTAGAATTAATTAAATTCTTAGCAAATGAGAAACTATACAAAACATAAAAGTAAAACCTTTCAATTTGACATCTAGTCGTCCTGAAGTTACACATTTTATTTTAATTAAAATTTTATTTTTTCACAAGTTCGATCCGCCATAAGTAACAGGATTAGTAAAAAGTTATTTCAACTGCTGTTCATAAAAACTCTTCAACAATTCAACGATTCTTCATCAGATTAGTCATTCAGCATGCAGAAATGCTTGTCAAGAATAACGGAAATATATTCCGTTCCCCAATATACATTTTTTATTTCATAATTACCTTTTTGTATGACTACGATTAAGAAAAGCTTTATATAATTGTAAAAAAATTTGATTGATATTAAAATTGCTAATAAGTCGCAACACATTTCGCGCTTAAAGCAAGAACTAAAATAGTGCGGACGATGCCGGAACATTTGTTATCAATTTCAACTTTTTCCCTCAAGTTTAAGGGTCTATTTTCAAGTCTTAATTTGATAGGTACTTTCGAATTTGCACAGGAACAGCGCAGATAGGATTGTGAGCAGAGACCAGCCCTCTTTCGAAATCAAATTCAGCTTTTATAGATTCCTGGTTTGAATTCTAAATGACGTAGCGAAAGAAACTTTACTCAACTAGAGTCTCGGAACAGGTGGAAAGAATTATCTGGTAAATTTCAAAGCAAAATAAGTCATGCATGCTTAATGCCTAAAGCTGCCCAATCGTAACTGTGTCGAAGATGAGAGTACGAAGAATATGAAGAAATATTACAGTTGTCCAAATTACAGAGCGACTTGATCTAGGTTTCGTATTTTTCTGGATTCGGAGTAAGAAAAAAAACATTTATTCTTTTTTTGTTTGTGTAACCCATCAACGCTAAGAGTATGCGTTGGTTCGTTATTAACTGTGGTAAACTTGCTTTCCTAGCGCCGTAATTTTAGCACCGCGTCACTCCGGTGTTGTGTGTGTCGAATTGCGCAGAACTTGTTATTTATATTGAAATCACCACCAACTGCGAAACGGCAGTCAATGAAATTGTAAAGTGTAGAGGCAATAGAGTTGGTAGGATGCCAAAGACATTTGAAGAGACTACGAGTTTATGCTTATGTAAATAAAGTCGAAATGCGAACGTATGTGTCCGGTCGGTGAATTGTACCCATAGAGAGGTAAATTCATGATCCTGCTACATTGTTGCTGGCACTAGAACACTATGCCGTTGCTTACTTATGTTACAAGGCCCCTATTTCATATGAAGTTCGAAATTATATCACAACCAAGTAAATGGAAATCGTGTGGATCACTACTTTGATTCAACAGTGGATATTACAGTAGAGAATTTTAAATCTACTCACCGTAGTAATTCCAAGCCGAGTTGAATGTCTCGCGCTTTGGGGGCAGTTCTTTGTGTATCCTAAAGCGTTGGCCAAACCTTCAAGAGTTTTTGTCGGTCAAAGATTCATCCCCCAATCCGCTCACCCGGGGAATAAGACTCAGCTGAATTCAGTGGCAGCATAAGCTATGACAGTTTTTATTGGATAGGAAGTAAAAGTCCTGAGTGCCTGTTTGTTTATTTTAAAACACGCTACCGCGACGGATGGAATTGTATTCATTTTGCCACTTTGCAATATTCAGAAGGTATATATATATTCCCGACCAGTATCAAATTTAGAATCGATTTAAGCCGGCCTTTCTATCTGTCTGTCTGTCTGTAAAATATCTGTGGCATACAAAAATGAACAAGATGAACATTGATTCAGATTTCAAAAGTGCAAAGCATATACCGTCTGCGCGGCTACGCATTCGGATTATAAAAACTCGTCAAATACCTAAAGAAAAAATTCTGTAGTGCGCAGAAGTTCATATTCTCAGCAGTTGTTAACCATTAACCATTGTTGAGAAATGCTGATCCAAAACGTACATGTATCACCGAATTTAATCTTTCTTACACGCTGCTGCATTGGCCGAGAATAACGCTTGGTGGCAAAGCATACATTCTTAATAAATAATGTTATTAGAAATGCATTCTGGCAAATAGAATAAATCTTGATTCCATTGCATGTAAATATTATGTTGCACCTAGAAAAATTCTATAAATCTCGTGTATAAGAGGATTAATAAATAAACAGCCAAGATTTTTATGGTAAAAACACCGGAATTGAGCACATAGAAGAGCAATTAAATAAAGAGAGCTCCTTTGATTAAAATCTCAATAATGTTTTGTTTTAATCAAATTTTCAAAGTAATTAATCATGCATACACACATAACATACATTTTAAACATTTTCAAGCTTTTAGTTTGCTTTCGGAGTGTACACTTTTAACTTGAAAATAGTCCTCAGACTATTTCCAAATGTACAAGTAATTATTTAGTTGAGAACTAACCCTCAAGTTAGTCCTCTAGATGACAGCAAAAACCCTAAAGTTTTAGCTCGTTGGAATTAGAGTCCGTTTTAAACTCTAATCTTCATTCACGTGACGAATTCACGAAGCAGCAAGAGCACAATCCTGTGCTGCTCAAGTCCCTGTTTCCACAAAGCACCCAAAAAAAGTCACGCAGCAAGAGCAGTTTTTCCCAAAGTGACCCAGATAAAAACACGCAGCAGTTCATCTTGATGTGTAACTTTATTGTGACAAATTCTCTTAACAAAACTAGGGTTTATATACATTTACTTAAAACAAAATAAAGAGATAACAAAATAGAGTAAAGTTATTGCTCAGCAATCTATCGTTTGAACCAGAAATTGATTGCTCAGCATTCTCATGAGGTAAACATTTAGCGTGAGAATTGCAAACTGAGTACTCAGCATTTTCTTGTGAATATATGTCCGTAAATATTGAGCGTGAGAATCGCAAACTGAGCACTCAGCATTCTCTTGCAAATGTCTGCTCGTGAGAAACTAAAAGATAAACAAATAGCCAGTGCCATATTGAGTGAGGTATGTGTGTGCATATGTATGTGTGTGAATCAGTGACTGCATTGCAAAAAGTTGTTCTGCTTAAACTATGTTGTGTATGATCAGCAGATTCTACTGTGTGTACGTAATAGATAAAGTTATTAAAAATACAGTGTGCAAATATGTATTAAATCTACTTAAAATAAAATCAAACACGGAGGTTTATTTAATCTAATCGATGTTCTCTAGACTAATAATCACATTAAATGATAAAATTACTAAATCAAAATAAAATAAATTGAAAGAAAATAAAGATTAATAAGTTTAGCGTGTAAGCTTATTCTTTATATTTTAAAAGGAAAAGTCAACGAAATTTTTCAAGTGCTTTGCTTTTTCTCTAATTTTAAGCCCTAGAAACAAATATTAACAATACTAAGCTTCAAAGCGCATGTCGTCTGTTCCTGTTATTTGCTTTCACGTTCACATCTATACTTCAATCTAAAAGCAACAAGTGTCTGTTCATGTACTGTTAAATCAACGAAGCTTATAGTTTGTAGTAAATAACTTTGTTTCCAATTACAGGAAAACTTGCTTTTGTGCGGTAGGTAGGCATTGGGGATCGCAAGAAAACATTAAAACAAAACATTAATCAAAAGTTTCATAAATGGTTATATCAAATAATTTTTTACAACGTTTTAAAGAAAAGGGACCGTATAAACATATTCCTCTACTCAAACAATATAAATGTTTAAATACACGCCTAGACGTTTGCAAAAATTCTAGTTTTTTAGTTCGTACTCCAACACGCACATATTCTGCCAATGAAGTGGTTCGTAAGCGCTTATTAGAGTTGATTTATCTTTTGTTACTATCTATTCATTGATAGGTTTTTGCGACGACGGTCATTGGATCATCTACTTGTAAATGTAGCGATATTCACACATATTCGTTTGAAGATCTTTTCAGAAAAGATAACAGAAAAAAACTAATATACACGATCACTATTGAGATCGATTTGACTTTGCGGCGAACTTGCATACATACGCCTTCACATACCCCGTAAAAAACACTGTAAAACAAAATAAATCGCATAAAATGAATAGCACAAATAAAAACCGCATAAAAAACACTGAACAAAATGAGGTTCAACCGTAATTCTTAACACACTTATCTTATAATATGCTTTCTAACCCACAATACATTGCATATTAGAGAAAATCTGATAAGCAATGCGTCTAAACCAATTGAGTAAACTCTTCTAATGGATAAATTTATGAAGAATGAATTCATACATCAAGTACTTGTGCACCTTGTATTTCCAAAAAAAAAATAAATAAATAAAATAAAATACCGTTCCTTGCTGTTGTAACGAAAATCACAAACTAATAAAACAACTACAATAATTTGATGGGCAGGAAATTCCTTTGAATGTGATACCTACCGCGGTCATAAAAAGACATATTTGCAGTTGGTAATAGAAGCAAAGGATGGCAAAGAATTTCCGCTAAACCTGACATGAATAGGATTAGTGAAACTACGTATTCGCAGGTATCGCAGAAAGAGACACAGAATTTGTGATTTTCGTAGGGTTTATAAGCAGAGTGTTTTCTTAAAATGGACGGTCGATAAATAATATCGGAGAAGTAACCAAGAATTAAAAGAAATAATTCCTTTGTACTAAATTGTAAAATAATTGAGATTATATATACTTCTTAATAAATAAATAAATTGTAAATAACCAAAGCTAAGCTTTTCGCGATCTAGAGATACGAACTGTGCCTTAAAGGTAAAACACGAAAGGCAATTTTCGTAACACTATGTACAACAGGAAAACTTTTTCCATAAAAAGAGTGATTTCTCCCTCATATTATACAAATAAAACACAACATATATGGAATTTATACGAAAGTTCGGTGCGATAAGCAATTTGTTTGTCGAAAATGCAATTTTGAGAGTTCTATGATTAGCGTCTGTACACACTGAATAACTCCATAATACTAAGTGGAAAGGTGTTATTTTAGGCAGAGGAAGGCCAACATTATCAAATATTACCGTTACGTACACCGATGTTTCCCATTACTTTATTATTTTTACCTGTGTTCCAAACTGGATTTTTACTTTTGACTTAATTTCAGACCTTGCATGATGATATTTAAAACCAATTGTTGCTAACGTGAAGTTTATTAAAATTCGTAAAAGTCAGCATAACTTCTTTATTCTGTATGAGCAATTGAGCGTCAAATATTTGTACAACATTAAAAGAGGAAAAGGAGGGGGAATTAAAAGTGTTCAGAAAACAAAATACTCCGCGACATGATAATACGTTAAATCGTTTTGTAATACATTCATTGAAAGTTTTTTTTGTAATAATGACGTATTTTTCAATTTTTTTGCTTGCAGTATTTGATATACGAAACTGTAGTTTTGCTGAGGCTTGTATGTTTTTTAGTGTAATCAGAAAATTATTACTATTTTTCGATTTCGGGGCCTGTTTCAAGTTACGTTTTATTTGTATTTCCTTCTCTTCCTTTTGTCTATATTTCCTTCTCGTCGTTTTATCAAAGCTTTTCATACATTTTTTTTTCGCTTTTCCTCCACTAGACCAAAATCATAAATTTACTCATGACAAGTTGAAAACTTTCTTTTTGTGCACGAAAGAACGAAATCCTACTACACTTTTCGTTCTTTTCATTACTGAAGTTTGCCCACACAAATTCACACGAATAAACACATACGCAACTCACTCAAGTACAATAAGCACTTTGTTAGCAAACAGTTTACAAACATCACTTAGTTATAAGATGAGTTTGAAAACTAAGCTTTTCAACTTTTTTCTACAACCGTTCATGACAAGTCTGTATGACGATGCCACATGGAAATGTACTTCTTGTATTTGTATGAATGTACATGCATATGCGTATGGAAATATATGTAAATATACTCACGTGTATACAGGTTAAGCATAATGAAAACAATCTTTCACACATTCATAGAAAATTTCGCGTGTCGTTGTGTGGATTTCAAAAGGAAAAATGGTACAAAAAACAAGAAACCGAATATAACCTAACAAAAATATGACGCTTTTACATTAGAGAGGAATTTTCAGGAGTTTATTTTAAGAAAATATATTAAAAAAAAACATACGCGCCGTGAACAGAAGTTCAAATGTAAGACTCAAAGATCATATAAATTATCAGCGTGTTCCAAATAGATTCCATTGATCTTGCGGCGGTTTTAGTTCTTTCCTAAAATTCCATTGTAAAAATTTGTGATTTGATTATATTATATTTTTAAACTTCTAAATGAATTTTTCCTCAGCATTTGTAATGTCCTTTCTGAAGTAAGTCTTCAGATTTCGATTCTCGATGCCTTTTTTGGAGAAAATCCGCTGCCTTCGCAAAAGGACGACTTGCAATGCCTTTTTAATACAAAACTTCAACAAAATAACCCAAGCAATTTCAGGTCTTTCCGTCCAGTTTAATTCATGTCTTCACAAAACTTCACTTTTCTTCTGAGATGATTGTAATAGCCTTTACTTACTATTAATATATTTCTACACAACTTTCTCTTACAAAACGCTATTAGCATAGAGCTTGCCTATCTATGAAGAGTATGCGTATGAGTGTGAATATAGAAAAAGAGCATTTTATCTGATATTTTATCACAAAAGTTTATAAGGGATTGTATTAGACAAAGTGATGTACGATATTTAATCAGTCAGTCTTGCCGGACTATAATACTTTTATTTGTTTTCACTACGTATTCTATAGTAGATACATTATGCATTATTTTACGCCTACGTTACGTACGTTACGCTATTTTTATTTGAAAGCCAAGGGATCTACAATCAAACGTTGTGGGCAATAAATATACATTATTCACAGCATATCTAAAAAAGATAATAAGTAATACGTAATGGTTGGGTCTAGCAAGTAGCAAGAAACACATCTATAACGTTTACATGAATAGTATAAACTAAGAAGATTCATTAAATTAAATTAAATTAAGTGATAAATATAATTTAGTCTCTCATGCTCATCTTCACGTACGGAAGTTAACGTGCTTTTAATCTTTCGAAATTAAATAAATAATCTTTCAGCTACTTGAGAATCGTTGTCACAACATAAAAATTAAAAATTGAATTAAAAAATAAATAAACAAATAATTTAAATTGAAAAATTAATAATAAATTATTATTAAAAATTTTTCAGTAAGGGCGCCGAAGCATTTTTCTTGTTTCCAGCTTTGCCGAAAGTGTTGTGCCACAATATAAATAGATATTAAGTCAAACCGAGCAATATCAAAGGATGAAACATTCCCCAGAATTATATGAGCTTCCCATACAAGATTCCGTTTCTCATATAAATCCGATAATATATAGCTTTTCTCAATAAGAGTGCGCACTGTTTCAATTTTGTGTCACTTTTTCACGCAATTATCCATTACGAAATTTGGTAGGTGCCTCCTATCTTTGTCTCGATTATTAAAAATGCAGTGCTACACAAAAGAACAGCGCGTCATAATTATGAAACCCCATTAACAAAATGGGGAAAGTTACATTGAGACCGCTCGCAAATTTCGTGAAATTTTCCATCGAGGAAGTGTCAACAATTCAAAGAGTAGCCAAATATTTTGGGGAAACTGAGTCGAACCTCAGTCCCTTGAAAACATTCCTGCTATAAACGAGAGTAGGGGCGAAAACCTTTAAACAACTTCAAATTTCACGAAGCACTACGCAGCGAATTCTGGCAAAAGTGTTCCACCGCCAATACCATAACTCACGCAAAAAATACAGGTTTTAATTTTTAACTGAAACAGTGCACTCTCTTATTTAGACACCTATTATATTAAATATAGAAGACGAAAGCGAAATAATTCTTCTGGAATCCAGATTAACAAAAGATCAACGTAATCTATACAAAATGTTCGAAATGATTATGCAGCCACTTCTATTCGTTCAACAGCTGTCTATACACATTCTCTAAATTATTTTTCTCTTCTAAGATCAATAGACAATATTATTACTAACGACGATAAAAAGGAAGTAGCAATTTCTCCTAATCTGCTGCAAATTGTAATTCCTTGTCTATGCGGTAGAAAGCGGACCATAATAGATTTTTTTTCTTATATCAGAGATTTAGTTTACAAGTCATTCCATTCCGAAATCAATGGTATAATTAAGAAATTCGGGATTCGCTTGCAACAAAACTATTCATGACGTTCTGGATGTTCAAAATGTTTAAAATGAAATTCAACAACTTTGTTCAAAATATCTTATCAGATAGAGAAATTGTGTAGATGCTTTGGCGATATCTCTACTAGTTGGATCCCAATGAGGTAAGAAGCTTCCATTTTTTACACTATTGTTTATTAATACCTCATACGCTAGTATTTTTTGTATGTGTGTCACAATTTTTGATTTTTGCTGGTTTCGTTTTGCAGGTATTGTGAAATGAATACATGTCCTTAGTTCGTTTTACGCGGTTTACATACGAGAATTTTTCAAAATTTACCACAAAAATTTTTTTGTGTTAGAAGCTTTCTCCGCAACGAATTCGTGTACGATAAGATTTAGTGGTAATTGCTTTTTATATACCTAATATTTCACTCGTGTTTTTACAAGCTGACAACGTTTTTATATCCAACATCATAGGTGAGTTGTATATTAATTTTGTCATTTTGTCTGTAACGTCCGGAAGGAAACTTCAGAGAACCCATAAAGTATATATTCTTAATCAGCGTTAAATCTAGAATCGATTTAAGTATGTCCCTTTGTCCGTCTCTGTAATGTCCATGGTAAACACGCCACTGGCCGCAAAAGTGAAGATATCGGCTTCAAATTGGAAGAAACATTGAAAGTTTTTTCACATACACACAGGCCACGCCTATAATACAAAAAAGGCTTTGTTCCATAAAAATAAAAAGAATCTGCCACGACCATCTCTTGAAATTAATCATTTTGAAAATAGCGGTGGCGGGTATAAGAGATTCGGCTCAGTCGAATATAATTTTCTTACTTGTTTTATATTTTTAGGATTTATTGCGATGCCATGGATTACGATTTTTTAATTAACACCAAGTACATCGGTCCAATTACAAAAATTTTATGAATGCTCTGATGAAAGGCGCAGACGCATTCTAGAACGTTCGGTTTAAGCGTACAAGCACATGCTTTATGTCTCAAACCATTCTTTCAAAGAGGAAAGGACGTACAGAAACCGTCTAACAATTTCCGGATAGCAACGGTTTGATTATAGTTTGGAATCATTTTCAACACTTCTGTGGCACTGATCGTATACCTTTTTATCTTCTATCTCATTGGCGAAGAATCGTTCTGAAGTGTCAATTTGGAACTCTTTGTACGAAATTCAACTGATCGTTGGAACGATTTCAGGGAGCGTAATCGAAGGCGAAAACATTTCTAAGAACCGTTCGTGTGATACATCTTTATATTTGCTTCACTGGCTTAAGATCGTTACGAAGTGTCCAAAAACCACTTATTGAGACATATTTATATATATTTCTAAAAAACGTATTGGTACGTGTTCGAAAAAGTATCGAAGTTTTAAAAATGTAGTGACAAAAACTACTTATTAACACTAGATTTAAATCAAGATTAGGTTAACGTATTGGTCCTTTGCCTATTTCGATAGCAAAGTGGACTGAATTCCCTTTGAATTCGCTGAAAAAAAATTTAACATGTTCATCCCTTCCATAGAATTTATTACAACCCAATGAATTTTGTGTTACTAATTGCATGCAGATCTTGTGCAATGTGCCTCCTGCAATAAGAACAAGGGAAACTCCAACTAACCAAATTTCGAACAATTGAAATAGTCGCAAAGCTTTGTAATGCTATTTAATATCCATGTAATTGAGAGAATAAAAACTTGAACAGTCATGCGCTTTACAATGACATGTGTTTAAAAATCCTAAAAAAATCTCTGAGCTGTTAAATGTACATATCTCTGCATAAGCATATATATCTCTGAGGAATAGTAGGCAAAGGAGTATAAGACATGAATTGTAACAATAATACCGATGATGATGATGCTACTCAAAGGATGTAAAGTTTGAAATTGGAACACATTACAGCTCCGCCTGCATACGGTTACGTTTGATCTAAACAAAACCGAATAACCATAACCATCTCGCATAAACCAAGATAACTATGTGTAAATTCGTTTTTTCTTTTTTTTCGAAGTGATTTGAAAATGCGCAATGTTTAAAGCCAACACAACAGTTACAGCGTCAGTCTAACTTTTGCATCGTGCTGAATAACACAGGCGAATTCCAGCAAAGCGGTAACAACGTCAACACATAAACAATCGCTATACAATAGTAGTGTCTACTTTGCATATAAAAACTTCCGCTCCGCGTATTTGAATTCGTACGTAATGTGGTACATGAATATGCTTATAAAGTACACAAATTATCCCGTTATGAATTAAAGTATTAAAAAAAACAGAAATAGTTGTCATCATACTCATGCAAACGTGCAGCTCGTTCAAATACCGAATAGTGAAAGAAACTAAATGTTTATCAGACAGATGATGACGATGATGATGATGGTGTTGGAATAAAATTGTAACCGTGAATTCATTTGCATAACTTTATGCGCGTGTTTGTGCGTGGGCATGTATTTTTCCTTGTATTTAAACACAAACGATGCCACACAAGGACCTTCCAATGTTAAATAAAACAATTGTGTGATAAGTGGAAAAATTTGTATGTTTGCAAAATACGCGATAATTGTACGCTCTACTTAGCAACGACAGGTAATAGACATTATTTGTACATGATGACTGCGGCTGTTTTACAAACAACTTCTTTTCATAGAAACACAGCGAACAATCAACTGTTGAAGAATTTGGAAACAAAAAATCACTTAAATTTAAAAAATTATAATTTTTGTATAAAGTACGTAGAAATCGAAAAGAATATAAGAAATTAAAAAAAAGAATGAAATAAAGTAAAAAATGTATTTTATTTAAAATTAAAAAAAAAAAAAAATTTAAAAATAATGGACAAAAATTTTAATAGCACAGATGGAAGGAACCATAAACCTAACATGCCCTATTTTACAATGTTTGGTGTAAGAAACAAAGAAAAAGCAAGTCTCGTTTAATCACAATTTTAATTTAATTCAAGCGTTCTGTCTCGAATAAATTTCACCAGAAAGGTGAACAAATGAAACGATGAACCGACACATATCTACATTCTAAGCTTTCAGATAAGCATTTTGCGATATTACAAGATCGGTTTGCCGATGCCTAGCATCGAAGCAGAATTAAATGAAGCAAAACAGATGTTTGAATACATATCTCTTGAAGAAATGGATAGCAGCTGCTAACTACTTTTAAAATGTTAGAGCTTTTAGTAATAAAAAAGAAATTTTTTGCTTCGACTAAGATAATTTTCGGTTGGGTGCATATGACGTATGGAGTGTTTATTATCATTTGTAAGCTCATTTCCTGTAAAGTTTGATGAACTCACTAGGATAAACAAAACTCAACAGTACTAAGGAAGGATCTAGTTGATGACTGACTTTGGTAAAAATATTTCACGAAAACATTTTGCTTTCCAAACTTTATTTTAATCGTTTTTAGGATGGATTTGAAGAAACATTCTTCAAGTCCCGAATGTGTGTATGTCAGTAGATTAGTTCGCGTTGCTTTCGGTAGACCGATAATAAGTAAACAAGTAAAGTCGACAAACGGTTCATGTAGGAGAAGCCCGAAATTATAAGGTTTTTTAAAATCTTCAGTAGTATAAGCAGGTTATCGAAAAACATATTTAGAAACTTTAAGAGTTTCACTGTTAAAAAAGAGAATATTACAAAAAAATAACACTGTTATGAAATTCAATAACATTCTTGTGAACTTTTTCATTTGGTGTATCCAGTTTACAATTTACAGTAAGACCTGTAGATATTATATAATAACGCTTCTTCATAAATCCCATAAAAAGTATGTTATGACATTTGTCGAATATTTTATATCGCATTTATTTATCATAGCGTAAGTTTCAGTGAAACGGATTGTGCTCGTTTGGCTGGAAAAATTTGTAACAATAAACAAAGCCAAAAAGTGAATACCGAAATAAGTAGAACTAAAAAAAAAAAAAAAAAAAAAAAAAAAAAAAAAAAAAAAAAAAAAAAAAAAAAGGAAAATGAAAATGAAAATGAGAAAAGAAAAGGGGAAAAACCAAACAAGCTAAACGACAAATAGAGCGTCCTAAATTTTATTAAATCTTCTGATATGGTAAACAGACATAAAGATGTTTGGTGATGCTTTATAAGGACGGCTCAAATATATATGGCAACATTTTATCGGGCAAAAAAAAAATGTATATCGTAGCGCCTTGTGGTATAACTATCTAGAGTAGTAACTAGAGAATTTCTCTTTTTTTATGAAGAGGTTAACAATTTGCATTCATTGCACCTTTGCCGCATTAAAAAAATAAAAAAGAACGAATAATCAATTGTTTCTATTTAACCTTAAGCTGAATCATCTCCAGCTCATATATGGAAAATATTTGAAAAATATTTTTTATACACGGTCTTCGACAATTGTGGACTTGTAAATGTTTTATTGGAAGGACTTTCCATTTGACATGGCAAGCGGCGGTCCTAAAAATAGATATATGAATGGATTAATTCTTCACAATCTTTCGTTGATTCAAATTCACAAGAAGATAAAATTTGAAGGCAAAAGACTTCACAAACTGTTGGGTATTCATTAGATGTTTTATTTTTTTACCTTTATTTTTTCGATAAGCCAACAGTCGGTTGTTGCAAGGAAACTGATCTTGTAAAGAAATTTTAATGTCAACTGAATATCAAGTGAATATAAGAGCCAAAAGAGCAAAGTTCTTTAAACTTTTCTGCTATTTATGTCCAAAATTCCGCAATCTTTCGAAGATAATGATTTTTTTTCATATTTTTACCACATTTCCATTTAATCCTATATTAATCTAAACATACCTGGGTTTTCAATATGAAAATGTGGAGTGTTCGGTATGCAAATAATATCTTTTGGTTCTTTATTTTCACGCATTTTTAAAGAGTGCGAAGTTAAATTTAAATTTAATTATCAAAGTCACAAACCACAACTTGTAATAAAAGCCTGTTTACCGATTAACAGAATGCTGTTAACCAAAGCCTAGGAAAGATTTATGTCAAATACAGCTAAAACAGATGTGTTTGTGCCTTTTTTGAACAAACATGATAAAACACATCAATTTTTGTAAATTATGTGAAATTTGATATAAAAAAGTTTTTCTGCTACGACATACAATTGTCCACTGTGGCCAAATGAAATGCTGCAAAAAAAAGGAATTTATTTTGGGTGAAGCTTTGATCCATGCTCTTTCCGTTATATAGTAATAATTTATAATATAATATATATAACATTATACAGCAGGTTTTGCGCCAAAAATTTTTTTATTCGACTTTGAAAATTTCTCTAAATGTAGCAATATGAGGACAATGTTCGGAACGCTACTGTGACCAAACCAAGTACTACGAAAAAATGAAATTGATTAAGTGTGAATCTTCAGTGCCAGTGATATCAATTTTCGTAGCACTTAGTTTGACCACAGTGGACAATTAAACTTTCGCTTTTTGAATGTCATATTTGACACCGCAGAACAACTTTTTTATATCAAATATTACCTAATTAAGAAAAAGTGACGTTTTGTGTATCATATTCGCTCAAAAAAGTACGAAAATAGTTTTATTTTAACTACATTTGATATAAATCCTTTCAAGACTTTGGTTAACGGAGATCTATTATGTGCTTAACAGGCCTCTGTTAAAAGTTTCGGTTTGCGACTTTGCCAGTTAAATTTAAATTTAACAAAACACCCTTTTAATATTATAGGTTGTCGAAATTGAGATGTTTTTTAGATTTTTTTTAAAGGTGAAGGTAGTGGATATGGAACTTTCGTCAGCGCCGAATACAACTTTTTTGTTATTTTTAACTTCCTTTGTATTTCTACTGTACACTGCCTTCAAATAAGCGGCATAATAATGTTGACATAACTTGAAAACAAGCAGATAGGTTATGTGGGTATCAGTGTATGCCATACGTACGTAGTGTATGCATATGCACAACGCAGTGGTATGTGGTTCTTATAAACTAAGAAAAGAAGAAAACTTTTAATTATACCGACGAATCAAATTTGGAGATCTTATGTAAATTATTGAATAATTTTAACAAATTTATTTTATCAAGCAAAGCAAAAATTTGTTATAACTGGTTGATTTCGACCATTACTTTTAGCATTAACAAGTAAGAAAATTATATATGTCTGTACCGAACCTTTTGCACCTAGCCTCCTTAAGACAAAGAAGGCTTAGTTTCGATGTCTACAATGTTGTGCAGGCGAGGTAGATTTTTCCAATTTTATTGAATACCGTGAAAATTTTGATTCCGTAACCTACGAAAAGTGAGCAAAGCACCTAGAAAGCAGAAGTGTTTTCAGCCGTGTGCTTTGACCGATTCGACACATTTTCATTAGCAACCTATGCGCAAGAACTTTCAATTATGTTTTAATACTCTATCTTATCGGTTGGGCGCAATCGGTCCTTTGCTTTTTGGGGTACTACATGTATATGTGAAAATATATGTGAACAACTTCTTTTCTCTTAAAAACAGAGCTGTTCTCTGTTTACCTTATATCGTCGGCGTGTTTTCTTACCGACTTGTCATTTTCACTACTAATCTGCATACGAAATCTTCTAATATCGCTGCCAATTTTGAATCAGATTTCTTCTTCTTTTTACCATACATTACAAAGACAGACAGGCGAACTGACGAAAACATTTACATCGATTTTAAATTTGATTCCTATTAAGAATATCAAGACTAAGATATCTCTGAATTTTTCTTCTGGGTGTTGCCAATAAAATGGCAAAAAAATATACTTCACTCCATCAGTGCTGGGTAAAAAATGAATTTTGAGCGTGATTTCTCAGCAACACATATTTGTGTAATACAACAAATCATAGATAAATATGTTAATAAATTTACTCTCTCTTCTCTTTCCACAACCTGTTCCATCAACGTTATGAAGTTATACTTAGTTTGTCTTTTGGCGTATAGTACATATTTGTGCTGTTAGTCTCGGATTTCGAATCGGTTACAGTTTGTATTTTGTTCATTTTTTCCTATAAATTCTATACTTTTCAAACTTCGCTGTTGGCGATTTAAAATTTGAAGTTTATCTAAAGTGGACGGTTATCGATGTTATTCAAACAAAATCAATCATTTAATTCGGTTTTTCTTAGTAGCATAAAGGTTTCAAAATCCTAAAAGAAGTTTCTGTCAGCGCTTTTTAAAATTTAAAAAAAAAGGACTACCGAATATTTTGACAATTTATTTTTATTTGTGGGTATCCAAGATTCGCAACAAACGACATTTAATTGTTTTTTGTTTACTTTATTTCTCCGTCTCTCTCTCTTTCCTTTCTTTTATACAAAAAGTATTTTTTCTTATTTATTCTAATTTTTTTTGTTTGCATCTTATAAAAAATGTTACCTAGAAAATTTATCAAAATGGACTATTTTTAAGCATGAAAAATAAGTTCGAAAATTTTGTTTCAACTTTTTATTATTTTATATTTAAAAGAATATTATTATTCGAAGTGATATAAGGTGAGGGTTGGAATTGCTTCATTGCGCCATTGCCTGACTCTAAGCAAGTCCTCTATACAGGGTTAAGGACTAGCAGAGTAAACTATGTGTATATCATAGCAAATCAACTATAAAGGCAATGCATATCAATAAAAAGCCTTATCTCTGATTTCCATTTTTTTGAGATAAACATTTTATTTATGCTGGCGAATTATTTTAATTTTGAATTGGAATATGTATATATGTGTGTGTGTGCGTACATGTTAATTATTTTAACACTTTTAATACAACTAAAATACCTCTCTCGAGACGAAATCTTTTTCCAAAATGTCTTCTTACAATTTCCGTTAAGGGCACCTAGAACACTGGAATGCATCATAGACATTTTCGTCGACGGTGCAGCATAAGGCACGCGGTCTTTACCAACAACACATTTTCAAAGCATTCCTGTCTCTCTTAGCTTCTAAAAGTCCTCTTGTTACTAAAATAGCGGTCACAAAAGACACGCGTTCAGTCACAATTCACTGTTCTCATCATGCTTCCAAAAATAAACAGGATTAATTTCGCTCACAAAAGTAAATTTTTGTGATTTTCTTTCTTAATTATTAAAATTATTTTTATAAATTGTAAGAAATAAGAAAAAGCTTTGAGAAACATTTGGAATACAGGTAGTCTCGGAGAAATAATGATTATCTCAATAAGTGTGCACTATTTCATGTCATGTGCTTTGCATAGTCTCCTGGTTTGAGCTTCTGAAGAAGCTGAGTCTTATGCTGTGGAAGGCGGATATCTTTCGTCTAAATTCTCTGCGTAACGATGCCGATGTTTTCGGGTGTTCGGCGGCCTCTCATTTACAGCAGCAATGTTTTCAAGAGATCGACCGCAAAAGAGCCGTACTGTCTATAATCGATTCAGTATGCTCAGATTTTTTGGCCAATCTTTGCATTGTTGACGCATCAGGTGCAGTTTCTCGGCCGAAAATTACGCGATGTTTCCGGTCGGACTCACGGTAGCTTTATAATGGGTTTTTGAAGTTCGTTCTTTCTTTATATAACGCTACATTTTTAATAATCGGAACAATCGTAGGTAATAGCTGTCAAATTTCAGTGTTGCCACTTGCATGAAAAATAAATGCCACAATATTTAAATAATGCACTCTTATTGAGAGATCCTTTATATAAAAATTAAAGACTTACTTGCTAATTGTAGGTTAGTAGTAACCTCGTTGGAACAATTCTCACGGTGGGTATTAGATACATGAAAGTCTGTACAATAATCTTCTGTAAGTGAAACGTTTTCATTGCTTCATACTTCTACTTGGCACAAACATCTTTTTGCTATCCAAACCTTTACATAAAGCTTACTATTAATAGTTTCGTAAATTTTATTATAAAAAAAATTCAATTGCGTTAAATTTACTTTAACTTTAAGCGAAGATTCTCTTTCACTCTCTTTCTTTCGTTATTATTATTATAATTATTACACTACATTTACTTTACCGCTTCAAGACCAGATTAAGACATAGCGACTGAGAAAAATAATGTAAAGGAACGACATTTTTAACAACTCTTGACAAAATGAGTGAGGAAAGAAAAGGAAGTGTGCAGTTAAAAATTGAAACATCGAATGGAGATTTTTTTAGAACGTGACACCTTTAAATATGTCAACTTTTTTCCGCGCTCTTTCAAAAAAACATTGTCAAAATTTACTTACGGGGAGATGTGTAATAAAATCTCTGCAGTTACACCTTTTGTTTGCCCAATAGCGATAGTGGCCAATTTTTACTGCCTGATACAAGTAAAATCAAAAGCAAGGTATGCTTCTCTCTTTCTCTCCTAAAAATCGGAATACATTTGTTTCGAAATTTACCCTAATTGCTAGATAGTAATATTTCAGACAATTTATTCTAAGTTTGATCGTTCAATGTTAGGAATTTCAATAAAATTCATTGCCGTGTTATGCATGCGTTTATCGCTATGAAGTATTTTTATATTACTACTTTTCTTCTTTGACCTCAATCGTATTTAAGAATAATTCCATATGATTATTATATGATGTTTTGGTAATAACTATCTTGTCCACTAAGTAGTGATGGCTATCAATGCGTTTATCATCGTTATGTATCTTAGACGATAAAACTATCTATCATCGTTATCACAATTTGGATGTAAAATCAAATAACAACATTTTTTTAGTACATTCTTAATTTACAACCTATCCAATAAGTAAATGTTTCGGAAAGGTGAGGGAAATAAATCTGAGAAGAATATGACCTTACAGATACGTTGTTTATTTATACAAAAAGAAACTATATCAACTTAGGAAAGTCATTAAACTAACTTAATTAACTAATTTCTAAATTATATGATCTCTTTTCATTTTTCTTGGTTTCATCCAGAGGCAATGCTGCCAAAGAATTTATTTTTTTTTGGTTATTTACTATTTTTATTATTAGTATTGATTGCTGAGCCTGCCAAGATATTTAAAAAATGCAGTAAATTCGATATTTAATAAACAGAAAGTCCAAGCGGCTATGCATAGGTTTGTTGCCACTTAGCAAATAAACAATGTGACAATGAAAGGAAAGCAAAAATATACGATTAGCTTTAAGCCCATCGCGACAAGGTATTTATATAAATATAATATTAGGTAATAAATTTAGCGTTTCCGCCTTATCCATTTCATTTCAGAGTATAAAGAAATATGTGTCATGACGTATTACATATTTGGCAAAAGTGAAGTACGCATGTACGGAAAGGAGCGCTGCAGAACAGGCGGACTTCAGTTCGAACAACAGTGTGCACATTCCAGATCACAATGGCTAGTGACTGTACGACCTGTTCCCCACAGCTTTAACACCACCATTTAGGCCAACATCATAAAGCGTTTTATGAGTGAATTGAAAAAGGGAGCTTATCACAGTTTGTGTATGGCTGACACTTTTCCTTTCCTTTACGAATATGGATCATTTTTGCTTATTTATTTTTTTGAAGGCTACAAAGTCCGATTTTTGTAATGTGTTCGAAAAAGAAACGGCAGTGTTATCGAGAGATTGCTTCTTATGGAAGACACAAAATTTGAAGTTGATTTTCTTTTTTTTTAGTGTCTAATGTTACCTGTCAAGTAAAATCAAATAAACCGTTCAACAATATTATTCTCTTTCGTAATTTAGAGCAAACAAGATTAATTTCAAAATTTCAAAAGTTGAGATATGCAGATATTTTTTTGGGGTTTCGAGATGTATTAGCTGAGATAGCCTTCCGGTTTTTTACTGGCAGTGCTTATAATTGCTATTAGTGTTGTGAGAGCTTAATCTTGGCCTGGGATACAGCAGCCCAGGGCACGTCTACAAAAAATTTTTTTCTTCCGACCATGTTTTGGCGAAATTTGTAATTACGATCGTGCCGTCATATAGAAGAAATTGTTTATACTTCGTTTTTACGAATTCAGGTTTGTTTATTCAATCTAGCATTTTCATTTATCATATAATTAGCGATATAATATGTGCTATGATACGCGGAGTATGTCTATCACACATTGCTCTGTGGGCCGTTGCCTCGAGAGAGAGAGAGAAAACAAAACTTTGTTCCTTTCTTCTTTTTTTTATTTTTCATACATCTTGGAAGTCATATGGCCTTGACTTCGTGAAATGGCTGGCTATGCCACACCCTATCACATCTCAATTGGAAAACACATAGGATGTCCACATCCCGTTGTCCGTTTCGTCTTTAAACCCAAGATATAATAAACGTAATAGTAGTAATCATATAAGGTTTATAATAACAAATATAGTAAAAGATTGGAATGAAATGTAAATATGAAAAGAATTTACAATAAATGAATGAATAACAAGGAAGTAAACTATAATGTTAATTGTATTAAAAGGTAATAAGAATTTATTAAAATGAGAATCATAATAATGAATTAATAATAATGATAACACAATGATATTTAGTTTAAGATAATATACTGTTACCAAAATTGGCCTTTCCGTACTTTAACTTTAAGGCTCAGTTCGTATCTCTGAATCGCGAAAAGCTTGGATTTTAGTTATGTACAATTTTCTTTATTTACGAAGTAATATTTACAAACTCAATTATTTTACAATTTATTACAAAGTAATTATTTCTTCAACGATGGATTACTCCTCTAATATTTTTAATCGACTCTGGTGTTCTAAGCAAATTGCTCTGCTTATAAACCCTACGAATATCACAAACTCTGCATACCTTCTGCTTTTAACCTGAATTCGTAGTTTCATTAACCCCTTTCATGTCAGGTTTCGCGGAAATTCTTTGCTAATCTTTGCCAGCTGCTAATATGTCTTTTTATGACCGTCGTAGGTATTACATTCAGAGGAATTTGCACTCCTTAGAGTTATCAAATTTGTTATAGTTGCATTTTACTAGTTTGTGATTTTCGTAACAATACTTTATTTTCATATCTTTGTATTCGCACATTCATGTTTATGTTTGTTTTTCTATGCACTTAATATACGTAGCATGCCTACATTAACGTAGCTTTATTTTAATTTGTTTATGCACTTGCATTTGCACACAGTTATGTTTCTAAGGTTGTCTGTTTCTTTATAACTGACAATAGTCAACAAATACTACTGTTACATAATCCAGATTTTGAAGTGTGCCGTCGTTATTTATATTAATTTGTCTGTGTTGCATTTTTGTGACATACTTCAAGTTGTCCGTATATACAGGGTAAACAAATGCAAAAAATGCAAGTGCATCATTTTTATATTTTTGGTTTAATGTATTGTAGTGAAATAATTCTAAATCAGATTGTAATAATTATAATTTATATTTTTGACTAATAAACTTTGTCAATTGAACGTTTCTTCCAGTTCAAGTACTGGAAGAAACAAACACATTGAAAGTTGATACGACGTATCGTTTGGTCGAATTATATCAACGATTTTAGGTTCCTTTGTTTTGTTTACTTCGGTGTTCCAATCTCCGTTGTTAATGTGGCAATGAAATGTGATAATGAAAGGTAATTGTAATAATGAAAGTGTTGCATTGATAAAAATAAATAAGATTAAGATAACTTAGCCTTGCACTCTACCCGAAACGACGTGTGGCGTCAAAACGAGGAAGTCTTTGAGTCCTCACAGATCTTCCTTTTTTTGGAGTGTCTGATGTCATTTTTACGAACGGCATTACCTTCATTTGAAAAAGTCCTCGTCCGGGCACATAGAATGCTGTGGAGGCCTTGCTGGTTTCCTCCAGAGGCATTTGCCAATACCCGTCCTTTAAATCTAAGCGCGTGACAAACTTGGCATTACGAAGACGATCCAGAATAGCTTGAACTTTCGGTAAGGCACAAGCGTCTGGCAGGGATTTTCTGTTCAAGGATCGGAAATCCATAAACATGCGCAATGCTCCATTCCTCTTCTTCGCGAGTGTTATCGGTGAGTTGTACGGACTTTGCACTGGTTCAATCTATCCGTTCGTGATTAGCTTATGGTATTAATTATTGTTTGCATCGCCTGGTTTCTTGTCGAATAACGAAGTTTGAAATGCCAGTCGTCTTTCATCATTATCCTACGTTTCGCCACATTGGTAGCCCCGTGAATATTCTCAAATTTTGGTAATTCTTCTTGCGGAAAGTTCCTGATTCCTTGTTGATCTCTAGCTGATAGTTCGCGTGTAGCTGCAAAATGCTCAGTTTCTGCATGCTCGTGCGTGTTGGACGTGAATTTGATGTGTTCGCATGTGTTAGCATGGCCATTCAACTCGAGCGTTTGTATCGTGTCAATAGTTGGCTCTTGTGTTATAGGCTGCTTCGGCAGTCGTCCTGGTTTGCAGAATGCAATCTTGCCTGCACATATTAATGTAGTTCCGAATGCCTTCAGGAAGTTGTATCCTAGTAGAATGGGTTCTGAACTGCCTGGCATGACGACGAAACGAACCAATGTTGTGCTTTTCCCGAATTGTACCGGGCGCGTGAAGGCACTGTTGGTTTTTAGTGTTGTTCCATCCGCCAGCAATACGTTGCTTTATGAGGAGTTTTTCTGCACTGTTGCTCGACTTGTCAGGCAAATGTATCGGAAAGCGAACTGGTGGCCGCGCCTGTGGCTGTGACCCGAGGGCCCGCGATAACGATGGTTGCGCTAATTCTGTTGGCTTTAAAGCAAAGACTGGTGGTGTCTATTGGGGTATCTTCGTTGAACAGGTGTGAGCATTCTTCAGTCACAAGAAATCTTCGGCTTTCCGTAATCATTTATTCGAGTCTATGGTCGAAAGGTAATGTCAAGCTTTCACCAGCGTTGGCCACTACTAGGCTATTAATCTGCTGGTGAAGACCTGGCTGACGGATTGCTTGGAGAAGTGAAGATGAGATGGTCTCGTGGAGACTCTAGCGATGGAACTTGTTGATGATGTTTAGTCTCGTAGGCAGGCTTGTGCCCCGACTCCACCAAATTGCTACCTTCAATTTGTTTCGGAGTTACATTACGTCGTTGTGGATTGTTTCGGAAAGAGCATCTTGCTGGCTGTGGGTTTTTGGTGATACAAGAAATTTCAGAATTTAGAGCCTCTTTCAATGGTCGTGGACTGTCAAGGTTAATGCGATGTATGTTCTGAAAATCGTGCGTTTTGCTTTGGTTAACGGTAGTGCTGCCATGTGTATTATCTTTGACGTTACCCGGTTTCGTGTCAATATTACGGGCGTAGTCAGAGTGAACGTGTTTAGCTTTGTTATGCTCGTGTTGTATTAGGGTGGTTTTAGGAAAGTTCTTTGTTGAGTTTGATATATCTCGGAGCATGTGGTCTGCATGTGGGTATTTAAGCTCGTTGTCTTGTAAAATATGTATCTGGTCTGTTTCATCGTAGTAGTTTTGGACTGTAAGTCCGCACCCCACGACTTCCACAAATTCAGCAGAACAAAACTCGTTGATTTCTGTTGTGTGCTGCGTGCGTCCAATCTGAGTTCATCTTCTGCAAACGTTGTTGGCACTGGTCCTAGGTTCGTGAGGCGTAGTGTCTGGCTCCCCCGTATTGCTACAATGGGGATGTGGGTTTGATCTTCTTTCTCCATTTTCCTGTTGAGTTTCACACTGTGTACTGTTTGGACTCCAAGTCATCGGCCGGCTCCATAGGTTCAGAAATCGCGGCGTCATATATACCAGAGAGTGTCCGGCGGTTCGTTCCAACTTCTGTTTCTTTGTGAGGGTATTCTACCTCATAACCTTTGTAGCGTCAGAGCATATTCAGGGAATGTCTCCTTCGGTCGTTGTACGCACCTACGAATTTAATCTTCTAAGCGCAAGAAATATCGAGAAGTTAAGAAAAATTTCAGTAAATCCCGTTTCGACTCGTTCCTGGCTTCCCATCGCTTGTTATTTACATCCATGCGAGGTAATATTTCAACCATCGTCCCCGGCAATCGGTTGGCGTTCACTCCTTATGCTTCGGCTAGCTCCTCAGCGCGTTCTACGAAGGCCAATGGCTCCTGATTCCCTGAAAATGCAGTCCTCACTTGCGCACGGTTTCTACCGCCATTTTCGTCTCTGCTTCTGGCGCCGTGACGTTCCATGGTTGTCTGATCGGAACATTTATCTGGGCTTGCACGATGCAGTCTGTGGATAGTGAAATATTTTTTTTTTCATACTGTTCCCGTAAATCCATCCATCTTTCTATATCTTCGGGCTTATGTCCAATTCCCAGGGATTGAGCTCATCTTCGGCGCATTTCCTCTACAGGTCCCGTGACATCCAGGTTAAATTTTCTGAAGCATGCTAATAGGTCGCTTTTGAAGTAGTAGGGCGAGGCAACTCTCAGGTTTGTGGCCATTCTGTTCGGACTTCTTCACTCGGACGGATTTTTTCTTGTATATATTCTTTTAGAAAAATAGGCTTTGTTTGTATATAACGTTTATTTTTTGTAACAATTTCACAGTTGCTTAAATAACGACCGATTAAATGGATCTGTTTGATTTGTGATCGATATAATACGCAGTTTCTCAAACGGAGTTTACTTATAAGAATGTGATAACCCAATTCGGGCTTGGCCAAGGTGTTTGGGAAACGGTTCAAGAAGATATTATTAATTGCTATCCCGGTGTGCAAAACAAAATAAACAAAAAGAATTTTCTTTATTTTCAAAAAAGATTATTTGTCGCGTTGGCTTACCATAGGATATACCTTTAGTCTTGTTAGTGCCCCCTCTAGTAATGATATGGAGGATTAATTAAGATCATCTTGTACTCAGTATGTGCTTTGAATAACAAATTTTCTTTCCGTCGATAACGCTAGATCATAGATGAGAAAAAAACATGTGTCCTAGATAAATAAACGAACCGATATCGCTGATTAGATTTTGTCAAATTCTAGATGGTGTCTTGATTAAATTAACCCGCCGGTAATGCTAGGTAAGGTGTTCTGACTAAGTTGATGGTTTATCAGTGCTGCCTAGAAGAAATATCTTCTATCGTTTTAATTTCTTGTCTTGTCATATGCTAAGATATGTTCCCAATCTAGCCGAGTCATATCGCAAAGGGTGTGAAGATAAATTCGAATTTAACTAGCAAAGATATTTACCATTAACATGAACAGAGCTCTGTAAAAGCATTAACATAGCTCTGTAAAGCAATAAGCGTCAAGCTATATTTGGATTTGGTAGCCCACACCGTCCAAATTAAGATACCTAGGAAACTTTTGTAAGCGTCATATGAATCTACATGGAACAACCTTTCAAATAGTATACCAAATGAACCCGCTATTTTAGTGAATTCCTTTCAATAAATGCTCGAATATCGATATATCAACGATAGCTCACCAAACAAAATTATCCATATTAGAGCCTCTAGTGCGGCCAAACTAGAAAATTCCAACGATATTCACATACAGCAGGTGGATGTATATGAAAATAGCTTTCAAATAAGCTAGGTGAATTCAAATTCGGCTTTCCAGAAGTATTTTTAAAAGCATGAAAAGCTGTAAAACAGCTATGCTCAAGATGCTTGAGTATATCTGCCCCGAATATGATTAGGGTAACTTAACTACCCTTGTATTGATTGACTTCACTAAGGCATTT
>KK351221.1:200602-218084 GCA_000671755.1 Glossina brevipalpis
CAAGTGTTACGTGCAAGAGAAAAATGCACTACCATATTATTTCACCTTGGAATGACTTTAAAGAAAAAAACAATAATTTTTTTCTTGTTCAACACTACAATTTAACAAACGAATGCTGATATCTTTGCACAGTACCTCTTAGCCGCTGGGTCTGCTGGGTGGGCCTTGCTGAACTTCTAGGTAGTTTTACACTTGGGTCGGTGTTTCCTTGTTGCGGAAAGACACTCCTGGCTAATTTCATAATTGATAATTGTTGATAATTTAACTTTTAACTTTTTTTTCTTGGAGGAAAGTTTTCTTGTCTTTGTCTTTGAAACTCTTTGCCAATTTAAATATCAATAATTTTAATTCTTGTTTTTGGAAGATGTTCTCTTTTTGTTTATATTTCTTTCTAACCCTCTTTAAAGATCAATAATTCTTAACTCCTGTCTCTGGACATTATTTATTTCAAAACACTTTGCCAGTCGAAATATCAATAATAACTCTCTGCCCGTTTTACTCGTAATCATCACAACCATTTGCCTTTTTTTGTTCGTATTCGTCGTTGCTCGTTAATTAGCGGTGTTCGTGTCAGATCACGTTATCCCGTCATACTCTTGGTGCGTAGAAACACATCTACTGGTTGTTCCTTAATCGACACCGCGAGAAAACGAACATTGAAATGTTTCCCTTGTACGCTTTTAATAATTTAAATCTTTTATTACGAGCATAATGATTTATTTTCCTTCGAGTGTACGACTTTTAAGTTTGTAGCCTTTTCGACCAAAAAAAAAAAAACATCTCGTATCAAATGGAAATTTTCGTACCACTGTTTGCAATTGTTATTGCTTATGTTTTTCGATGCATGTTTTTCTAGCCGTCAAGTGGTTATCACATATTTCTTGCTTAGTTCGAAATTTTGCTTTTGTTTTCTTTTTCTCTGTTGAATGTAAACTTGCACTTAATTCCATTTATTGGATAACTAACAATAAAATATTATTTGCACTATGATACGCGAAAAATGTCTATCAAATGTTGCACTGCTGGCCGTTGCCCCAAGAGAGAGAAACGAAACCCGAATCAGCATTTCTTCTTTTCGGTTTTCACATATCTTGGAAGTCATCTGGCCTTGACTTCCTGAAATTGTTCATTGTTTCATATCTCAATTTCCAATTGGTTTCCAACATGTACAATCCCGTCTAACACAGGTCGGTATGCACATGTAGTCTACATGATTTCTTGCAAAATTGTTATGCCGACCCTTTTTTAATAAGATTAAATCATTTTTTAATAGCAGTAATCATATAAGGTAATATGAAAAGAAGTTAAAACAAGGAAATAAACGAATATGGCAATTATAATAAGAAGTAACAAGAACATGTTAAAATATTTAAATGAGAATTATAATAATGAATTAAAGATAATGATGAGATAATGACAATGAAAGATAATTGTAATATTGAGGTAAGAATTGCGTTGATAGAAATAATAAAAATGAATAATACGATAGAACAATAACTTGGCCTAGCCTTAGAAAAAAGGGCATGCGTGGTCAAAACGAGGGACGACTTTGAGTCCTGACAATATCTTTAAAAAATGCAATCAATTCTAATGCTTTTAAGAATACTGTCCAAATAAAGTAAAACTATTTCCAACATTTCATTTCTTTTAAAAGTAACTTTTCGTATTTCTCTGATACTACATGTTGCATAGTGAAGTGTAACATACCTCTACATTCGTTGCGCTGACTTCTGTCCCCTATAGCCATATTCAGTAGTAAAGCTATGTACACAACTACAAGTTTACATTTTACACGTGAATAAAATCTTGTTAGAATAAAAATGCTTTTATCATATTGTATTCTATATAGAATAGTATTTTATATGTTATTCTATATAGCATATTATTGTTTAGTATTCTGTATAGAATAGTAACGTAAAGTATTCTAGATAGAATAGTATTGTATAGCATTCTATATGGTATATTTTTTAGATGCTTTAGGTTCTGCTTTAATGTAATCATGTCTCTTCATGCTCATGTCATTTTTATGTCCTTCGTTAATCTGTCATTCCTGTTTAAAATGGAAACAGTTTAGGATTGTAAAAAAAAAAAAAATTCATCCACAATAGCTAGAAAACTTATAGAAAAAAGAAACGAAACAAAAATTACTAATAGTGTTTTTGAATATTTTCAAGCTAAAGGGCATACTGATGTCAAAAGTCTACAAAAATTTTATTTCCGAGAATGACTTCGCCCTGCAATTACAATCGAAACGACAAAAAAAGTCAGCAATGCTCAGTTGATTTCAGACAAAAATTATTTATTGAAAAAAAAAAAATTTTAAATATCGTCGAGACCCACACGTATTACCACGTACTCGATATTTAAATTTTGCATGGCAATTTTATGGTCAATTACTGAACGCCTTACAAAAGCCTATTAGAACCCATTTCGCTTCAAAATATTCACGAAATGTGACGTGTTCAGACACGTCAATTCATTGAATTGAATATAAACTAAGCAGAATTATTATACATTATTTCATAATGTTGAAAACAAATTATTTTTCTTAGACAGGTCATCTATCTTCGCTTGCTGGAAATTCGAATCCCCTCCAAAAATGTTGCATACAAAGTTGACATCAAAGAGGAGATGTTTATGCATACCACATATGATATATATATATGTATGTGTATACATATGTGTATGCGTGTGTATGGTTAGCAATAAAGTTTAATTACTTAACGGTTAACATGGATGGTTTTGAAAACGTGTTAAGTGTTGATTAGAAGTCATGAGTTATATTATTATTTCTCCTATAAGTCTCGATTGCATAACCTGTCATGATTTTAAAAGGGGGATCATGAAAAAGAAATACATTTTTTGTCTTTTTTTCCTAAAAATGATTATTAAACTGAAATAACTCGAAAATGAAGCTTTAAGTTAATGAATAAATATTTTATTTAATAGTTTGTGAATTTCATTTTCATGGCAAGTATATGTGCAAAAATAGCAATACTTCCTGCCTTAGTTCATAAAGCGATGACAATAACGGGGTATATAAATGCACAAGAAGAGAAATTGTGAAATATACAATAAAAAAAAATAATTTTCTCAAATAAATTTTTTCATTTGTGAACCTTAAATGAAATTATATGTAACTGTTAAGAATATTTTTATGTGTGTTGCAATAAAATTGCAAACACATAAACCATTAAATGAAATAGAAATTTTTGTTATTTGCACTTTGTTTCAACTCGAAATCTTTTCAAAATGTGTCGTTTTTGTGTATGTTCTAAACTGATGATGATGTATTAGTTCTATCACCTAATTTGAAAATAAAGGTAAGCAAGAGTTTTATAAGATGCACAGATGCGTGCACATTGCGAATAACGAGCTGCAGCGTAACCGGATAAAATGAGAGTAATGTATTGGAGGATACTTACCCTAACGGTGTTTGAAAATATTTTAATTTCCTACTAAAGGGGGCTAGAAAAGTTATTTTACAAGAACATCATATCGAAGTAGGAGAGCATCGGTTAGACTATAAGCAGTACCGTGGCATCGAACTTTAAAATGATCCTCCTTTTAGGTCAGATTTTGCCAATAACGAGTAATTATTGAAAATCAGTGATCAAGGCTGCTTAGATCAAGATGGCTACGGGTTTAGTCACTAGAAATTTCTTTGAAGTTTGAGCGAAGCCATTCTACATTGAGCTCCATTTTTAAGGAATAAAAATCTATCGATAAAAATTGAATTTTAATTTTTCTAAACTCCTTTGAAAGCTGAACTTTAAGAAGAGAAAAATCGCATTTAAGAGGCGAAGACTCACTTTCAAAACTTCATTTAATATATATATAGATTTTATGATTTTGTGTTTAACGATAAAACGGTTGTATTTCTATTCCATGCTCGGTTTCTGATATAAACGATGAGAACGTTTATTTTGACCTTCGTTCTGGTTTGGTAACCTGCAAGTAACACCTCTGTGGGCCGCTTGAGTAAGTAAAGGTTGTACTAGATGTTTAGGTTGTATTATGCAATAATTAGATAATATAAGACTTACGTATATCTAGCAAAATTGTATAGTAACTCTATGGAACACCATGAATTGAAAAAAAATCTTTTTAAATTAATGATTTTTCTTAATTTTCTTAACGAAGACATAGATATTAAAACATTCTGTTCGAACTCAACTTTAAAATTTCTTCTTTAATTCTGGGAATGTTATGTAAATATTAATTTAAGGATGTTTGTGACACATGTTAGTTGTATCACCACCATATATTCTCCAATCCAAGGCCACAAAATTTATTTTAAACTTCTTAAGCTCCTTGTGCAACTATTGTTTCATTATATTATTTAATATTTGGCATACAAACACACAAAGTTATTTGCAAAATTTATATTTTTTCGACATCTTTTACTATTAAATTCTTGTTTTGTGTTGATGTTTGTTCAGTATAGATTTACGACATTTTAAGCACTCTTCTCTCAAAATTCCAAGTCAGTCATTTGTTACTGGTAAAAGGGGAAATACAAAAAAAAAGAACGTTAAAGCGAATCTTTTTTTATCATAAAAAAAAACATGTTTATGTCTAGGGTTTAAAGTCATATAATTCAAAATGACATATGTGAGTTTTGTCCAAAGTATTGTCTCAGTTTCTTTTGTTCTTTGAAACACAATTTATGTAAAAAACAGATCAGGGAGACAAACAATTTTTGGAATATAACTTAAAAGCAAATTCTCTTTCACAATCTTACTGGAAGGCCAGCATATTATTATGCATAAATATTATATAGGCTTGCATATCTTTTACCGTTAACCGCGTTAAGCCTACATAATCTTTGCCTGCATAGTATATAATAGTATACCACGTCATGTTTTTCATTTCACACACGAATTATATTATCATACACAAAAGAAAAAAACACAAATATTCATATGTAGGCACACACAACTGTTTGTAATCACCCAATCAGATCGAGATTGATTTAATGCTGTAATACATCTATGCGCATACGGTTTTAATTATATAACAATTAAAAAACACATTATCTGTTGGTCATAACAATAGACTTATTATACCCACTGTTGCAGTTTGTTTATTCATTAGACATTTTGTTTAAATTATTGAAATTTCTATGGAATAACTGCCATTGTATGCGGACATTTTATTTAAATTCCTTACGCTTTATGGCGTATTTTATATTTGGATTTGCATTTCAGTTCTTAGAAAATTCAGCTAATATAAGAACTGAAGTCGACCATGCAATGCAATGAAGATACGCTGATTGGATGCTTGAGCAAGAGCGTTTGGATGACAATTTTTCGCATCGACTCGTCTTCAGTAATAAGCCTCATATTTTCCTTGGTATAGATGAAATGTCAATGAGCAACATTGTCAACAGTAAAAATCCACAAGTAACTGTCGAAGGTTCGTAGCTTGTGGTACTGAAAATGGCGAGGATGTGACATAAATCCTCAATTTGACGTACTACAGCTACACGATTACCATATTGGTATTGTTCCGCGAGAAATTTCCTGAACATGTTTGATGTGAATTGGCAAACAAGATCTTGCGATTTCTTACCGCTGGAGTTTGTTTATTGTAGGGTCACGCAAAGGACCGTATTTATGCGAATAATCCTCAAACTCTTGAAGCTTTGAAATCGAATATCCGTCAAGTTATGGCCGAACTATTACCTAAAAAGTGTCCAGTCCCGTAAGATGGTAACGGAGGAGATTTTAATTATGCTGCATTCCACTAATAATGACAATATTCAAACAGATATAGTGGTAATCTCTTAAAACAATATTCAATCACCTCAAATAATCTATAAGCGCATATCGACGATATGCCTCTCATTTATAACAAGTTTTCTCTCTCTTTTATAAGCGTTGTAGCAGGCTTAGGACTTCAATCAATTACTTTGCAAAGTATTCCCTTTATCTACGTCCTGATTGTCTTCCTCTTCTATCTAACTTGGATCGGCTGATTGGTGTTTCCAATCGAACTAATTCTTATTCGAAATCAGCTGCCCTGATCCCGACTTAATCCTACCCAGGTTATTATCTTACAACAGTAAGTTCATATATACATCCCAACCTAATGCTACGAGGTGGAAGCATATATACAAAAGTGGGTCTTCGACTTTGGCAACTTCAATAAAAGTAAAGTAAAGTAAAGTATTTACACTACGTAACTATGTAAGGATTTGACTTTTACGTATAATGTAGTTACGAAGTACATTGAAATTGAAACTAAAATTGAATAAGATCGTCGTATTTCATCTTATGGACTAGTTATTAATATCTGCACAAATTTGAATACAAAAAGGAACGAAACAAAACGGAGACATAAAACAGTGACATACATAATATTCAAAAGTATGCCGGTTTCGAGTTCTGTTCATTTCTTCATGTATTCTACTCCCTCTCTATTTATTTGACATGTCGATCCGCGTTTCGCCCGCCAATCTTCTCGACGTTTTTTCGCTGGTGCGCTCTTTTCCTCTACCCACGCTTACATCTACATGTCTTTTCATTTCCTCATTCTACAGCCCATCTGGCCTTCGGTCCAAGCATGTACATACATGGGTTAATCTCTTTTCACTGGTCGTTCCTGTATCTATTCATTCTTCAATTTCTCTGTTTTCCTTTTCGTCTGTACTTTCGTGTGCCCTTCCTTTTCTCAAGCTGATGTGCACCTTCCATCTGTCTTACCAACCACGGTTGTCCGTTTTCTTCATTGTTCAATTAAAAAGGACAATAGCCTACTTAACTAAGACAGCGGCTCGCTGCCGATCGTACTCTTTCTTTACATCGTCTCCCTTTGTTATCGTAAATGAGAATGACAAAAGAGAGATATGTAGAGAGAGAAAAAAGTCAGTTTTCGTTCGCATAATAAAAGGGTGTAACGTCCGCGTAGATTTATATTTTTTTTTTGAAGGGTACAAAAGCCGTTGTCCGTTTGTCCGTTTTGTCCTTGAGAATCATCAAACCCATGATAGCGGTATACCGCTAATCATATTCCCTTTCGATCTTGCCTTCTTTTGTAAACATCGCATGATTTCCGGCAACAACACTATGTGTAAACATAGATTAGTTCTGTGTTGGAATGATTGATATTGTAGGGTGAGTTCTGGTACGCCATATGGGCAATGTTCACATATAGCCTGGTTGACCATTAGTTACAGGGACATTCTTGGTTGAAATCGGGTGACGGTTCACCTCTTTTATTCACACTTCTTTCCACAACTCATTGAAATAAAATAAATAAAAATAAAAATTTTTTTTATATACAAATTTAAAAAACAAACCAATCTAATCTATATTTAAAATTTCTAATTTTGTTAAATTAGATATCCTTTTACTGCATTTTTTTTATAACTTTTGTTTACTATAAAAAACAAAATTTAATTTGGTCTAAAGTAAAAATTTTATCATTAAAATTCAAAGTAAAATTTTATGATCAATCTTATTATCAAAATTAATTATCAAAATTTATTACTGAAATCTAGAGAAAATTTTTATTATTAAAAATTTAGTTTTTTAAAATCTTTATTATCGAAATCCTCTAAATCAAAATTTGCCACAGAAAATTTATCAAGCGAAAGTTTTTTCTTTTTGTGATCTGAAACAAAATAGTTTTATCTGGTTACTGATGATTGAGGCACTGTGTTCGCGAAAACATAACCATTTTTTTTATCTCTAGCTTTTCATCTTCGTGTGGTTTCATTTAGACATACAATTTTTCTTGTTATTTAACTTTTTTCAAGTTGTTTCTCGTCTCG
This sequence comes from Glossina brevipalpis, assembly GCA_000671755.1. Taxonomy (NCBI): domain Eukaryota; kingdom Metazoa; phylum Arthropoda; class Insecta; order Diptera; family Glossinidae; genus Glossina; species Glossina brevipalpis. The sequence continues at coordinate 208,380 of KK351221.1, forward strand.
GACAGATAAAATTTAAAACGATGGCGGAGGAACGTCAACCGAAGTTCCGAAGTTTTAAAAATTTGCATGACGACGTTAATAGGTCAAATAGGGTAGAACAAACTCCTACTGATGCACTTGCAGAAAATAGCGTAGACCGGATAGTTGTCGAACAGACTATGGTATCTGCAGCTGCAGATATCTTGACGACTTTAATGGACATGCTACGACAAAAAATGAGATGCTACTTAGTTGCATGGCTGAAATAGGCAAAATGAAATGAACCAAATTGATCGTACCGGTGTTAAAGATAAAGTCAATTATCAATCTCACTTGGAAGAACACCAGCAAAATAGAAATGATCAGTTAAAATCGTAGCAACAACAGGTCAGGTTTCGTGCAGACTGCGATGTAAACGATCGAGGAAGAAACGTTGATTTACGTAAATGGCACGTCAAATTTGATGGGGTGGATAAATGTATCTCTGTCGACAGTTTCATTTTTCGGATTGAGAAGTTAAGAGTCTTAGGTCAGATCAGTTATGACGAATTATTTGCACAGTTTCATTGTTCGGTGACTAGAAAAGCAAAAAGATGGTATTGGCAAACTTTAGAAAAAAACGAAAACGATTTAAATTTTGATAACTTCGTTCTTAAACAAGAATTATTGGACCAATACAGGGTAACAGACTCTGATTATGATCTAATTCATGAAATTATGAATCGAAAGTAACAACCAGCTGAGTCTTTCGAAGATTACTACCCTGACAGCCACAATCTGAGATTCAAGATGAAAAATAAAATGCTGGACTCAGAACAGATTAAATTCATTAAGTCTAACATTAAGCTAGAATTAGCGAAATTCGTTTTTGCAGTTACAGAGATAACAACGTCTAACGAAATATCACACATATATCTTTGTCCTTCACCATTTCACGCAAGCTTGTGCTCTATTTATCACATGCCAGCAGATGCTTTCATCAACGATCTTACGTTGGCAAGTAAAGTAGGTAGATGCGACGGTGCTTTCAACAATATGGTGTGTACCCCATGCAGAGATAGCGAGAGTTACATGCAGTCACACCCGCGATTTAATAACATGAGGTATGAGCCATTACATACAACTACACCCATCAAAATATTACAACGGCCTAACGTACAGCCGATGAAACCGAATGTGCAACTGAAGTGTTCCGATTTTTGAGTCATCGTAAGCATAAGATTGCAAAGTTAAGAAAACAGCATGTCAAAACAGCTAATGGAGGCGAAATATCCGTGGAAGGCATGATCACCTTATTTGTAGAATTTGAAAGTGAGACACGCGATATAATCTTTTTAATAGTATCAGGACTGCAACGCGAAATATATTTCGGAATTGACTTCTTGGAAACGTTTGAGCTGTCAGTAGTAAAAAAAGGGGGAAGTTAAATTGAAAGAATGTACAGCCCGGCTGGCTTAGTCTATAGCGCAGAAGGCTCTTGAGTTTACGGCGTGGGTCGAGGCCACACGTTGTCGGCAGTGGAGTGAAGTCGTACAGTTGATCACAGTCAGTGAGTGGTGGTAGTGTATTGCGATGCGCGCTGTGATCTGTTCAAACACAGAATTTTTCTTTCGTTTTTTTTTGCTTCATGTCATTTTGACAAAGGACTATGCATCTAAATATGCTTTCGTTAAATTGTATATTTGCATGGTGGTTGAAATTTTGATTTTAACAAAAACAAAAAAAAATAAATAAATAAAAAAACACAACTGAAAACTTTTTCAAGAAAAAAAAAGAAAAGAAGAAAAAAAAAGTTGTCTTTTCATGTATAACAGTTAAACCAAGCTATACATAACTATGAAACAAATATAACGATGTAAACTAATGTAGTGAAATGAACTATCAAAAATGTTTATCTACAAAAAAATTTTCAACCGAAACTAAAAGAGAAATTAATGAAAAGAGAAAAAAGAGTTCTCAAAAAAATCAAACATATGCACAACTAATAAACACTATCAAAAATCAGCACAACAACAAAAATCTACAATATCCCGCAACCAGATCGGTACAATAATCTACATAACAGCAAACACCACTTCATCATACAGATAAAATTATTATAAATTAAATGAATAAATAAATAAATTAGATATATATATGAATAAATAAATAAATGTAATATATATATTTGTTGCTACATTATACATACTACTACAATATGATTGTGTAAAATTTTTCTATATGGAAAAGAGGTGGTAAAAGGAAGGGGAACACCTGGTCTAACCAGAATGTACGGAATGTATGGAGACCGACGGACTGACACAGTCCGGACATGACGGACGGACAATGGGTTACCAACAATTGACACACTTAATCGATAGTTTAGATTTTAAATTAAAATTTTTATTTGTTTTTCTATTGTGAGTAGCAACTGGGCTAGCCGCAGCACAAAATGATGCGTAGCTCCTGCCACCACAAGGGCCAGTTTGTTGAAAATAAAAAAGTCAGAGTCAGTCAGAAAGAAGTCGTTATTCATAATATTTCTTACACAGAATCGTTGAAAAATTTCCAAGTATAGTGCGTGTGATGTATTCTTTCTTTATCTTCAAAAAAAAGGGATACTAAAAGAAATCGGAAATTTATTATTTAAAAAAAACGGATCAAATTTGTAAAAAAAAAATGTTATAACAATTTATACAATTACTAACTAATGTTTGATAAAATTCTATGCTTTATAAGACACAGAAATAAAGAATTGATATAAATATAACTGAATTTAAAAAAAAAGCGATTAAATTTCGTAACCAATAAATATTTCAATGCAAAAGGAAAGATTTTGTGAAAAGTTTCAACAAAATTACAAATTATGTTATCGCGACAGAGACGACAACATTTATGTAGAAAAAAAGGCCTTAATACGGGCTGCGATGATGAAGGAGGCACATCTGAAATGTCTATAAAAAAGGAAGCCGGAGAACAGACATAGAGGCATACCATATATGCATAAAAAAATATGCTAAAAAAATGTTTGACTTTCATGACCAAGCCAGACTTTATAACTTAAAAAAAAACATAAAAATTATAGCGCAGAAACGCCATATTTAAAAAATCCTAAGGACAAAGCTTTTGATGTTCGCCGGTACCAATACGAAATTTATGTAGCGGATTGTTATGAAAGGATAAGCTAGGAGGTGTGAAGAAACTAACTGTCGACGAAGTTCTGAAGCTTACAAAAGATTGCTTTATCACGAGCGATTAATAGATGCAGCCGATATAGACATCACCTAATGTATTTAAGTGTTAGTCCGACAGCATGTTGGTTTAAAGTATATTAATCGGAAATAAAATAAAAAACATCTCAATTTGCCTAAATTAGGATTAAGGTCGAGTTTTTAATTCTTCAAATATATTCTCTACTTTTTATTGTAATTGTATTATAAAAAGCCTTTGTACTTAATTATATTTAAACTAAGGAAATTACAGCGCATAGGGCAGGAACCAACCATATACAATAAATATGTAAGGCGTTTTGCTCAGAATGTAATATATGTTAGATTAAATATAAATTATTCCCATACTACAGCTTTCTTTAGTTATAAAAAACATCTTGGTATTCCTTTAGGACATTTTTTTTGCAGTTTATTGACGCATTTGGCGAACATATGTGTTAACTGAACAAAAACAAAATATAATTTCTATCTATTCTTTGGGCTTTCTTTCACCTATTTTCTATCTTTATTCACTTAAAAGCAGACAAGATACGTTTTCTGATAATATGACGTCATACCAGCGAAACAGAATTTTTGCCCATATAAGTAATGAGAATAAAGAGCGACGAATTAATATCTGCTATCTAACAGCACTATCACTGTTGTTGATAACAGAAACACCAAAGGCACCTAATGGTTTCTCAATTTATTTTTTGACAAATTTCTTAGCTCCCTCTCTTATTATTTAGTTCATTGTTACTCAATTATGTTTTAACATGTGCGTGCATGTAATAGGAATGTAGTAGATATTATATTTCTAAACGAATGATTCTAATATTTGTTGTATGTGACTAACGGTCTTTGTTTCCTTTAAAATGCTAACCACATACACTTTTGCCTGCATTTGTATGTGGTTTCCATGCGAATTAACGCAGGTGTGCGTTTTATGTCAAGGGTGTTAGTTGCAAGCGAAAATGAAATACAGTCAGAACACAAAACCACCAGAGTGCAAGACCACACTGACTTCAACTACAAAAAAATTGCAAATATTCTATATTAAGAGCATCCACTGAGTGAACGAGAAACTGGGCAATTTATTTTTAATAATATATTAGATTTTATTATCTGCAATTTATTATTCTTGGTCTCATTAGAGTTGTAAAGTGCTTTTGTCATAACTTTTTTTTTTCAAAGGCAGGGGCAATTGACCGCAAAGTTAATTCCATGTATCTCAGAAATGAACAATAAGAAAAATGAGAACAAAACTCTTGATCTTAAAAAATTGTTTACGTTTGATTGTTTTTTGCGAAATTCTGTGTACAAGAAATTAAATAAAATAAATTCAAACCAGTGCAGCGCATTCTAGTCTAGAGGTCAGTGAAGAAATGCGAACGGTAAGTAATAGCTATTTAGCGTAATATGTGACATGAATATTTTGGTTTCTGTTTCTGATTTTTATGATATGAAGTTCGGATTACGTTATGACTCTTTTTATACCTACCACCGAAGGTTGGAGGTATATTAATTCTTTCATTTTGTTTGTTCTCTCCAAAAGGAAACTTCGCAAAATATATATATGCTCTTGATCAGCAGCAAATTTAGAATTGATTTAATCATGTCTGCCTATTCATCTGTCTGTCTGTTTATTTGTGGAATGTAAATAAGCATTCTCCTGGCCGCAAAATAAAGATGTCGGCGTCAAATTTGGCAGAAACATTTGTAGTTCATTCGTATACGATGCTATTCAGAATGGGCCATGCCTTATGTCGGTTTATGCATTTTTAAATAAAATACACTAATCAAAATAAGTCGGTCCAATTTTGTCTTGTACTGGTTTCAGAAATGTTATTATTGAAAAAGAACTTTCGGTGTCCTATATTTCTCTACAAAGTTGATAAAAAACAGAATTTTCGCGTACTAAATGAATACGAAAAATTTGAATGAGATATCAAAATTTTTGAACTTCTCCCTCCTAAATATTCCTACGTATGTAGATGTATATTTCGTACACCCGCTCATTTAACAGTTTCCATGAGAAGTAAGCGCTTATATAGTATCAAAGTCTGACTCTTCGTACTTCACGAAGAATAATAAGATCTTTCGCAAGAAAATTAAGTTTATGAAATTTGGAATCTATCAACTTCAACTTTTGTCCTCGGTCCCATATAAGCTCCTCAAACAGCAGTATGGCTTTACATGGAAACAATGTCTAATTTTTGATTTGCCCGATCAAAAGCCTTTTATTTCTTTTGCTTTAAACAGTGCACGGCAGTAGAACATGTTGCTTTGTCTTATTAAATCTATAAAGTTTTCATATAACGTATCCTTAATTCGAAGCGAAGAATTCGAAATAATTTGAAGATGCCGTTGCAAACAATTTTAATACACCTTCTATAATATATAACATCGCTTTGCAAAGCAAAGTTTTCGTGTATGGCTAAAGCTATAAAATACACCGGCAATACGATACTTATATACAAATATTGCATCTGCTCCAGCAGATTTAACTCGCATTAAAATAATATAAAATATTTAGCTTGACAGATTTTCTAAGTAAACTTGATAAACCTTTGTGCATGTTCTGAAGTATAAGTTTTTTGTGTTTCTACCTTTCTTACACATAAGAACAAGGAGAAAATGTTCAAATGTTCATTTAAGACTGGCGTGATTGCCTAAAAGGGCTTTTAAAATTCATTTACAAATAGTTTCACTTGTTATGTAAATAGGCAAGAAGAAGTATGTGAAGGTAACGCGAAATAGCAAAATTACTCTTAAGATAATTTTAGAACTTTTAAAAAAAGTATTAAATTATAAAACTTATATTAACACAGAAAAAATTTCAATAAGCAAAAATTCTTCATTTTCATTTATAATTAAACAATTGCAATTTTCTAATTTTAAGACCGGTTTAAGTAAGACAAGAGCTGAAAGGAGCACTGCACGCAGCGTACGCATCGTGATTTCCTGCAGCAAGGCAGCAAAGAATAGTGTTATAATTTGCGTAAATAAAGAAAAGCAATTAGTGAATTATGCTTAAAACGATGTGACTTAGTTGTGTAAATATTGGGGGGAGAGGTCTGCTGTAATATTTTCTACCCATATAGCTGCTGGTCTACAGTGATAGGTTACCGAGAAATATGAATTATCTTTGAGAGGGCCCTAGGACGGTCGACAAACAATTAACGCACCAAAATTAATAATTATATAGAAAGAGCCCAACATCGCCATTTGTCCCTTAATAATGGAAATGCAAGACTTCTGTTCGCGTAAAGCAACCTGTACGCTAGGTGAAAATAATATAGTTTGTGGAATGTATGGGACGTTAGCTCATAATTAAGCGCTCCCCAGTAGAGTATAAGGACGCGGCAACTTTAGCAGTGAATAAAAACGTAGGAAAAATGTTCATGCACTTAAATCTATTCAAATCTAGAAGAGAATATTGAAACACTACTTGAATCACAACAGATCTGCAGCAGCGACTGCCTATTTACGATCGCGGTAATTGCCCACATTGCGGCACAATTGACAATACAAAGCACAAACAGAAATATCATGATGTAAAAGAGCTAATTTGAATATTGTGACTGTATGCCAAATGTTGAGGGTAATCTGTATTCAACGAACAACCACCATTTTTAGGAATTTAGTTAAAATATTTGGGATTATCGCATACAGTTCACATATGGATTTAACAAAACAACGCAGGATACGGCAGAAATCGCGAAAGTGCCGAATCAACAATTAAGAACCTGTACAGACTCCCTTAAGATGTTCCTATATACCCTATATTACCTTTTAACCTAAATCGGCTTCGAATTTATACATATTTCTGGCCGTCAAAAGTTCTTCTTTGATACCATCCACAGGCTAACTATCCGAAATGATAATTAAAGACTAAACCAAGAAACAGCTAGAAACAACTCAAAGCGCAGCTGAACCGCTAATAACATTTATGATAGGAAAGTTTAGAATAAAAGTGTTTCTGATATTCAATACTACCGCGCCGTTTAACCTGAATATTAGTTTTACTTTCCGGATACAGTGCTATACACACATATATTTATTTAGGACAAAGAAGATAGCAATAATACTTAATCTTTTCGCAAGTTAAAATATCAGGACCCCGAGTATTTAAGAGCATCACTTGATTATGAAGCACACTAATGTTCTGCACATTTCTTGAGCGAAGGTCTTTAAAAATTTGTTGACGAAATGTATTATTTCTTTTATTTTGTAACTCTTAGAAATACCTGTCCTAAATTTTAAAATCTTGCATATACTTAGACGGATCAGGTGGTATTTTTGAGTCGCCTCAGTCAAACATACGACTTTTACGACAGACAGGCAGATGAACAGCTCGTCAAGTAATGAACGAACAGAAAACGATTCTGAACCGATCGCTATAACGACAAGGAAGAAAATTGTATTCAAAGTATGTGAAAGAATTTCCAATGTCCGTCTGTCTGAAGCCGAATCTTTACCATAGACATTACACAGACAGACGGACATGCTTAAATCAATTCTAAATTTGATGCTGGTCGAGAATATATGTAGTTTATGAGGTTTCTGAAGTTTCTTTCTGGGCGCCTTCGGCAGCGGGTACAAAAGTAAAGCCCTTCCATGTGTTACATACATCCCCACAAACTTAATATACCCTGTACTGCAAGCGGTGTAGAGTGTAAATATGGCATTAAATGAATCATATTTAGATCCTATAATCCTTCTGTAGACTTAATGAAATGTTTATTTTACTGGTGTCCCTGTTGTTCATGAAATGATGAATTAAGGTGACAGCTGAGTTAAAGCACATTATTCTGGAATATGAATATATGAATGTAAATATGTTTATATGTACACACATGAACATAATTTATATAATATGGATTTATTAGCTTCATTTGTTTTTGTTTCATAATAATAATTTGTTTTTGTGTATTTAAAAAAATATTATTTTCAATTTTACTTCAACAAGTAACACTCGATTTATGAATTTCTAATAGTAACAAGATATATTCAAATTTTTAGGTTCCCACCTAAGATTGTATGGATATAAATATCGTAAAAACGTTGAAATAACCCAGAATTAAACAAATATGTAGAATAACAAGTAAAGCGCATGCCCCAACGCATTAATGTATGTGCACAACGCAGCGGCGTGTGGTTTTTTTATATCATCATTTTATATTATAAAAAGGCAAAACTTTTGATGATAGCGACGATAACAGTTTTTTGTAATAATGTGTGTAGTGTAAGGCTGAATTAGTTGTTGAAAAACTCAGCACAATATGTACATCACAGTTTTAATAATTTAGTTTAAAGAATGAATTATATTATGACTTCGTGCTAGCTACAAAAAAGCCGTTAACATTTTCCAACCAATAATTTTAATATAAAAGATTGGGTTTTGCGATTGATTTTGCAGGTCGATGAACATGACTGTGATGTAGCTTTCTCGACATTGTTATGCTATTTATTCAAAAAGATTAAAATAGAACAACTTATGCCCATGTATGTTAAAAGAAATTACTCTTCATACTTTGCCATAATCTTTCCATGATTGATTTCATTATAACCGTGTTTTAAAAGTCTTTTACAAAAATATATGTTGCGATAAGACCCTGGCATGTTGACTAGTAAACTGAAACACAGTTTTTAAGTAATTATTTAAAGCGATGGGTATGCAAAATATTCTTGTTCTATTCTTCGTTTCCATTTTTCTTCACAAACTCTTCTACAAAAGTGTTCGATAAATTGTTCCAGTTGATCCAGATTTTTTACATTTATATTATGTAGTGAAATAATAATTTCCATGGATGTTTTTTGCCGAAAAATATTAGAAGTTTCAATTTTGTTCATACAAAGATTTTTTTCAAAAGGGTTGTTATAACGACAGAGGGTGCAAAAATGGGCCGATCAACACCATTTTCAATCAATTTCAATATCAAATTTCATCAAAATATCTCAAAATGGTGACCTGTAGGTTGAATATCAATTACTTGAATAGAAAGGGAGAGGGATGGGCAATCTGAAAAATCAATTCAAGAAATGATTCTAAGTAGACATGTTTTGACGCGCTTGGCGCATCAAGGAATCTGTATTAAAATTTGTTTGAAAAAGTGCTCTTATAATGCTGATTGTGACTATGAGCAAACAAAATATTTGTAGGCGGTGCAGACTGTTCTTCAATTTTCTTTAATTACTTATTCCATCAAAAGGCGTTACATGTTGTTCTAATTGAACATAATAATAATTATGTGTAAAATACTCATAAAGCTACTTACCGTTATCCTCTATATTTAACATATCTAAAAAAAGAGATAAAGTGAAAACCCGAAAGCTAATATATATGAGACTGAATAGTTAATGTTTGGTCAAATTGTTTGCATATTTTGTGTCGCCGTCAAACGGTTTTCATTGCAAATTAAATTATTGAATGGCGGCTTTTCTAACATCATGAATGTTACAAAAAAATTAAACAAAAATAAATTGAATTAAATTATTATAAATTTAAAAAATTTTTAAATCAAGTTTAAAAGAA
>KK351221.1:238172-263267 GCA_000671755.1 Glossina brevipalpis
TCCTTCCAAGACTTTGGTTAACAGGATTCTGTTAATCGCTTAACAGACCTCTGTTAACCGTTTTGGTTTGTGTCTTTGCTAGTTATATTTAAATATAACTTCACACCCTTGAATTTCTGTTGAAAGATGAGCTGAAATTAATTAGATATATTTGTAAGCTCAAAAACCAAAATAGACAAATATTAACTTAGTTATCACATTGTAACTTCAGAAATTTCGTAACGTATACATAACGATTACAATGAGAAATTAATGTGACATTTTGTGTGAGATTTTTAATTTAGCATATTCATCTGTTCATTTTTTCGAATTTTTGTATTTGGTAGTTGTTAGAATTTCTACGGAAATTGAAACGGGAAGCTGTGCATAATTTAAAAAAATTTTCACAATTTTTATCTATTTTTGATAAAACCTAGCGTCAAGACTTTAGTATTTTTAATTTAAGAGATTTAAATAGTTTAAGTCATTTTCGAAATTCTTTTTTATAAACCAGACGGTGTATGCAAATATGGTTTTTAGTTTACATAAAATCAATTACAAAATGCTGACATGACAGAAATATGATATGAAATTTTGTATGATGTATAAGAAGAATATAAGTTGGAAATTATTTGCTTTTGGAAAAGCACATTTTAGGAATATTTTTCTATTTCAAAGAGGTATTCTGCAGCCAAATTGAAGCCTTCACATTACAAATTGATAAAGCATACATTACGTCACAAAGATATGGTCTTAACTTTCGCGCTCTGTATTCTCTGAACTTCTGATATGTAAATACTACAATATCATTTCATGAATGCAATAAATCACTTTTTTATTTTGGCCACGACTGAAGGGTATCTTTGAAATCGATCGATTTTCGTGTATCTATCCAGAAATTATTTTCTTTTGACGATAAAAGAATAACGACAAGATGAAATGCTACAGCAAAGAAAGAAAAAAGAAATAATACACTGATGTGAGCTCATCTATTCTACAGCTAAGAGGGAAATTCATTCATTAGGATCGCCACTAAACTGCAAGCGTTCATATTACGCTAACATTAATTTTCTTTTGATATATTAATCTTTCTTTTTGCTCTTAAAAGGTATGCGGTGAGGCAGCAAAAAGACATTCACTGCGGCGAAGTAAAAAAAGTTAAGAGCGAAAACACGAAGTAATTGTACTTTGTGCTACTTATGTTAATGTTATTTGATAATAATTTGAAAATATCGCGACTTGTAGCCATTGCTTGTTGATTCAATGAAGATATTACATTTCGCCGACTTTGTGAAGTAATATTAAAAATGGTGAAATTATTGTTGTATAGCTCTTTCTTCAACAATTCCATGCAATCCACCGTCAACTGCATTCGTCGTTGGAGCACAACTAACCACAGTCTATGAAAATATTTTAAAAAATGTCACCAAATGGAACGCTAGAATAAATGGACAGATGAGTAAATATGCTTAAGACAATTCAGAGAATGATTTTGAATAGAGAGTAGTTATAAATTATAGTTCATCTAAGTGTCCATCTGAATTTCACAATCAATGTAGGGTGTAAGAACATATATTGGATGCATATATGTATGTATATGTACGTACTTTTATTGGCAACAGCCCCCACAAAACTTGTGCACTTCACAAGCAAATTTCTTGGCAAATATTTGCCAGTTAAAAATCTTGTTACATATAAACAAATATATAAATATATGCTAACAACCAAAGGCATTTTTGTGGATATATTGCTTGATATATTCGAAACAAATAGAAATTAAAAAAAAAAAAAGACGCACACTCATACGTAAATTCCCGAAAATTTGCCAAAAAATCGATACGAAAAGAGATTTACCGTTATAAATTTTTTCATGTAGCTTTCATTATTCAATATATTTAATATCAACTAATTGTAGAAAATATCGCAATAGAAAAAGTTAAACTTATAACTATAAATAAGTCAAAATACTGCTTTTTATATCAAAGGAATAACAACTAAATGGAAAACGACTTGTAATTTAGTTATCAGGATTTTGAATTTATTCCTACTAAGAAACTTTCCTACAGTGTGTTTCATTCTCTCCCCGTTCAAAATTGGTAATAGGCGCTTGCTCGATAATTACATAAGCATTTTTAAACTTGTGTGTTACGAAACTTTGTTGACTACTTAATAATGCTTTATGGCGAAATCAGTGATGTTCCTTGTTCGCTATGGATTCATCAAAGGACAGTCTACGTCAACAAATCTTTTCGAATTCATGTCATGTTCAATCCGCAAAGAGTTTTCTAATCATCTTCAAAACGATGTGATCTACACCGATTTTAGCAGAGCGTTCGATAGAATTGGAAATATTTTTTTTTAAATGTATATTGCGTCATATAAAAAGTTTTCGCTGTTGTCTGCTACTATAGATCGTGCTGATGCTTATATATCTGGCACCATTGAACTGATTGTCTCAAACAAACATGTGCTTAAGAAGTGACATTTCAGCTTACAGTTTTTGTAAAATCAGCTTTCTGATTTTTTGATTGTAAAAAGTTATATTGATTTTAAAATGATTGAAAGATCTGAAGAAATACGTGATGCTTTTTTACTATAAAAAAAAAGTTAAAAACGCTACAACTTGTGAAGGTGCACCTCGCTTTCGTTGGCCAGTCACTGAAAAAGACGTTGAAATTTTGCCAGGATCGGTATGCAAGTTGTCAGGGGACAGCGGAGATACTGAACATCAACTATATGACAGATTGGAAACATATGAAAAGAGTGAGCTACAAAAAGATGCCTAAAATGTACCAAAAAATGCGCGGAGAAATAACATACCCAATATAATGAAATATTGTAAAATACGTAAACAATATAAAAGGATTCAACTTGTTAGCACAAATATGGGAAAATTATTTAAGAAAGTTTAAGAAAGTGATACGAAAGTATATTTAATAACTTCAATCATGAGCTATCACTAGAAATATGCATATAACTGTTATGAGTAAAAAGGTAAAGAATTCAGAAGAGAGCATCTGATTCATAATTTCTTTAAAAAAAATTAAGTTCATGTCAAAGAAAATATTGTGTTCTGTAGACATACTAATAAGAATTTCGATTTATAGTTAGATACATAAGTTTAGGCGGTACTTAACACCCCATCTCTTAATACCTTTTAGTTTATATTGGTATAAATTAAACGAACGCTATGTAGCAGCAGAAGTTCTCTCAAAGTATACGAAGTATACAAAGAAAGTCGTTTTAGTGAAAAGCGATCATGAGGAGGAAAAACGGTAGTAAATTTAAATTAATTTATAACTCGAATAAACGTAAGTGCAATGAAAGTTAAAAATTAGCCTGTTTATTAATATTCTTTATTGGTTATTGACGGGTATAAAAAAAACTTAATCATATGAAATTGGTGTCCTTAATTTAAAATCAATGAATGTTAATAATTCGCTTTATTAAACAAACAGTGCATTGTAAAAGCAAGAAAGCTTAGTTTTATATATTTTCTTTTTGCTTTCGGTTCTGTATGTTATAGCTACAGATATAATGAAAGTATTTAATCGAATGAAATTTTTTCATAAGATATTCTGTTGTTTATCCTCCTTTCATGTTGGTGACTAAGGGTACACATATGTTTAGATTTTTGGAAAAGATTAAGTGCAATCAGAATGAAGGAAATATATTTTAATTTGCGAAACCGAATGATGCGCATGCGTAGAGCCGGACATCAATTAAAAAACACTATCGATATTAAATTCAAATATCCTTCATACACGATAAGTTAATATCAATTAATATTGCGAAAATTTTCTTTTAAATAGAACAAATGAAGAAGATTTATAAAATGATTTATTTGACGTGCACCTACGTCCTTTGTATGTATATGTTTACAATGATTCACGGAAGCGTCTTCCATTAAGTTAGGGTATTTACAGAATTACAGAGTACTATCAACTGCTCCAACTCAGCAAAACCATCACTTGGGAGCTGTATTGACATCAACTGATAGCGTCAAAGGCAAAACTAACATAATGCCTTAAAAGCACGACCGGATGACTCCTCAGTCTATCTCAAGTTTTCCACACTTTCAGAACGCTAAATACGGAAATATCAAATTCGCCCTATTTACGCTTGGCTTTTTCTTCTAATCATGACTTATTTCGATTGTTTAAATGTGGCTGTTAGAAAAATTGCTCTTTCGAAGCGAAGTGGAAAACGTAGGAAAATATAGTTTTACCGAAAAGCTAACAGTGATCAGAAGTTCTCTATAATAATATATAAAATTCATAATTATGAAACTAGCAATTAGGCATAAAATTTTTATAATTTTTTTTTGGAAATGTCGTTGCTTTGTTGAATATTTTTCCAAGTTTAGGGGTGAATGTTTAATTAAAATGTTAACCCTTAGTTAGCCAACGCTACGTACGTAAAACAATTGTTAGTTGCGAATTTAATATTTTTTTAATTTGTTTGCTCAAAAAAAAGCCAAGAAAAAAGTTTATTTTCGTATTTTTTTTACTTTGTTTTGTTATATACGTTTGAATTTCTTTGTTTATGACAAACAGCGGACTTGTTAGAGATTTTCCTAAGAAATCTACGATTGTTTGTTATATAAACAACATTCCACACAGTGTTCAAAGGGAGGTTTAAAAAAGAAGAAATAATAATAATAATAATAAGAATTATAATCTATCTATTGCATACAAACACACACACACACACATACACTAATTTTTTTTTTAATCTCTTAACGTAGAAGACAATATTTTTAAATTTCAGAGTTTAGAAAGTGAAAATTGCTTCAAAATATTGTTATGTATGGTGTATATAAAAATTTAAATCTTATTTAAACCGAACCGTTTATTGTAGAGTTAAGTTGGAATTAATATAAATTAACCAAATTGTTAAGAAAGAAGTAAGAAAATTATATGCCTAATCTTTTATACTCACCACCTCTGTACTAGAGAAAGAGGGAAAAACAAAATTGCAATGGGTGGACGTGGCAGTTTTTTTTATATTTTATATCTTGGAAAACAGCCAGCCATGGAGTAACATGTAAAACTGCCAAAGCAAACCAGTCAGATTTGGTCCATTTTTAATAGCAAGGTATGTGAAAGAATTTCCAATGTTTCTGCCAAATTTGAAGCCGATATAATCATTTTTGCGGCCAGGGGAAAGTTTGCCACAGACATTACACAGACAGTCAGACGGAAAGAGACAGAGACAGGCGGACTCTCAAATCTAATTCTGATATTAATCAACAATATATATACTTTGTGGGGCCTCTGAAGTTTCCTCCTGGAAGTTACAAACCAAATGACAAAATGATATATACCCTTCACCTTCGGTGGTGGGTATAAAAGAAGGAAAACATACTTTAAAGTAAATTTTAATTTAATTTTTTTTCCACAAATGCTGAAAATAAATATAAAATTTAAAAGAAGACGTTCACAGATAAGCCTACAAAGCATGTTACATTTACAAAGCTTTATTAATGAAATATGTAAGGTATGCTGGAAAAAAAACGGCTTTATTTTTCTCAAAAAATATTTATCTGTGCATCAATATCTGTTATTTCCCGTTCAAAGTAATCCGCCGAGCCCGGTGACCACGGTGGCTGATGCATGATCATGGTGTGTAGTTCGGCCAAAAAATCTCGAACAAGCAATGACAAAAAAATATAACAATTTCGGAACAAAACCAATCGATAATCTCACATTCTCAGTAACTTCGCCAATAGTGAGTCAACCCATCTTCATAACAATTTCCTTCACGGCTTCAACGCTTTCACCGATTGTTGACGTGCTAGGCGTTCCTGGCGGATATTGTCATCAACACCTTCTCAATCTTCTGTGAAGAGTTTGCACCACTTTTTGGTTTTGCTCAAGGTAGACTCTTCCAACATTTAAAGTAAGTTGAAGCTCTATTTCACGCAAAATACGATACACATTCTTTGATTCATTTTTTCTATAGCGAAAATCGCCAAACACGTAAAAACCTTATATATGCCAAAAACGAAGTCAAAATTGCAACATGACTGATAATAAGTCAACATATGTTGGGGACATGAGTATCAACATAAAACGGAAAATCAAAAATTGAATGCAACTGGCCCAGGAAATTTTTCTTTTCTCTTGAATACATTCCGTGTATTCATTATATTATTATTATTATTAATACTACAATTTATTTAGACCAACGAAATGAATTCTTGGTATAAAAAAAAATATTAGCCCTAGCAACTGAGAATGTCGGCTCTATATGTTTAAAAAGATTAATACTAGATGGTGAGTCCAACCGTTTTAATAAACTCAAACATTTTATTTTTATTGTGTTCTTCAAGTGTCCGTATGGTTTGATGCTCTTTAATTGTAACATTTTGTCCGCATTTTCAAGAGGAGAAGGAGTAGATTTCTCGAAAATCTAATTTTTGAGTGATCTCGGCTTTTAACTCATATACTCTAGTTCCTAAACTTGAAAGGCCGGCTTCATCAATGATGTTGCTAATGGATGTCGTCCGGAAAGCATATATACTGGCTCTGATAAACGGGTGTCAGAATATTTATATTATATTTGTCGGTATTACCGCATATTACTAAATCGTATAAAGACGTTTCGAGTGCATAGATTTGTTTATTTCGTTGAAAGCAATTTGTACAAATTTGATAGGAGGAGATAGAGGAGAAAGAGGGAGGATAGAAATGAGAGGAGCAAGCATTTTGAAAGCTTTTTGAAAGTATTCATTTTAACTTTACATCGTCTATGTGACATTAAAGACTGATGTAATTGCTAAGTTTTTCTCCGTTGGCTCGTTGTTCCAAAAGATTTAAAATAACCGATTCTGTCAAAAGCTTTTTCAAAATTGATTGGAAAAATTCTAACATGATTTATTTCAGAAATGGCTTAAAGTGAAACATCAATACAGCTTCAGTGTGTCTTAAATCTTACTTGTTGCCTATACAATTTTTTCCAATACTTGGTGAATGCATTCTTTTTAATATGTCAGTATATATTTCATTGACGATTTTCCCTTTTCTCTTCTTGTAGATTTTTATTTTGTTTTCACTTAATTTGTCAAGTTACAAAGCATGTTATATGAGATGTTGTCCCTTTTTCTGTTACTTCCATACCATTTTATTGTAAGCGGTTCGCTTCCTTCTTTTCTCGCTTCATCGTTCACGGCGTTTGCATTGGCTACCAAATAGTTGAAATATTTTAATTTAATTATAGCTAGCTGGGCGAAGTAAGTAAAAACGACAAATACGGTCAAAACATTTTTAAGGGGCCGTCGCACACATGGAGAATTTCGTTGCAGTAATACTTAATTCTCTTTGTTTCGAAAACTATTCTGTAAAGTATTTGACTAGCGTTACATACAACAACAATTAAAAGGCAACTCAGGATTCTTAATTAAATAGTTAAGTAAAGCAAATTTCTGTGAAAATATGCACAAAACTTCAACATTCTCCTGAAGGAAATAAACATAAATTTGAAGTATAATTCATTTCTTTCCGATACCCACGAAGGACGAATGGCATCTGTTTATTTTGTTGAAACATTTACAACGCGCAAAAGGAAGGTTTAGACACATTGTTAAGTATATTTATTATTGATCAGCGTCGAATTTTGAATACTGATCTAGGCGTGGTTAAAATGAAGATATCGTCTTGAAATTCGACAAAAACGTGGAATTTGTTGCACGGAAGTTGATAATGCAAATGAACGAAGTTGATCCACGACACGGCTACAGTGCAACATAAACTAAGGGTACATCTGTTATCCAAGGGGAAAATATAGTTTTTTAGTCTTTGCTAAAACTTTGACGTATATGTTACTGATAAAATTAAAGGGTCTGAAGATAAATTCGAATTTAACTAGCAAAGACAGTTGCGAACTACATTTACAGAACTCTGTAAAAGGATTAACAGAGATGTGTAAATGTAAGATACCTACGGGACTTTTATTGTAGCCATGTGAATCTATATGAAACAACCATTAAAATTGTATAAAAAATTAACCCGTTTCTTCAGTGAATTCCTTTCAATAAATTCTTCCAAATCGATAAGTTGACGGTAGGCGACCTTCCAAAAATAATCAAATTTGGGACTCTAGCGCGGCCAAACCAAACAATTCCAAACATATTGACCTACATCACGTAAATCTGCATGGAAGTACCTTTCAAATAAGCTAATCAAATTCAAATTTCGCTCTCCAGAACTACTTCTAGCAAATTTTTGAAACTTGGTACAATGGAAAAATAGTCAAATTTGAGACCCTAGCGCGACCAAACTAGAAAATTTCAACTACATTCACATACATCACGTGGATGTGTATGAAAACAGCCTTCAAACAAGCTAACCAAATTCAAAGTTTTCCAAAACTATTTTTAAGAATTTTTTGAAATCAAATGAACCGATCTACAGACAACCACGCTTAAATTCATTCAAAATTTGATGTTGACCAAGAATCTATATACCTTATGTGGCCTCTCAAGCTTCCCTCTTAACGTTGCAAACAAATTGAGAAATGACCCAGCCTTCAGTGACTAGCATAAAAATTTTGTAACCGTTTACAAGAGCATTGTTCTGTTCATGAAATTTATTGACTTTGTAGATGTGGAAAACAATTGCCAGATTTTGTAATTATGTCAGTACAATAATTAACACTAAATAGTTTCGGTTTTAGTTCGCTCAGTAAACAGATAGACGGAATAATTCAATGAACACAAAACATACTTGGAGATAACTTGTGTTAATTCGTTGAAGAAAACTAATTGTTGAAAGCATTAAAATGTGTTTCAATTTGTATTGCTTTTGAAACTTTGTACTATAATTGAATAGTAATTGGGATCTTGTTCACATTATGCTACACAGAAGAGATTACTAATCATTTATTATTTCTTACCTAAAGTTGATAATAAATGAAACGTTTATGGGCTAACTTGAAATAAATAATTTATTTTTTCATTTTCCTTTAATAAAAGTTTTAAAAACGGTATGATTTCATTAATTACAACCAAAAAAAAAAAACCTTCAAGACTTTTGTGAAAAAACATAAGAAACCGAAGCTAAATATGCGGAAAGTGTTTTTATTTTCCTTACGCGGCACACTTTACTACACGTACGTCTATATCCGATTTATACACAAAACTATTCTGCAGCAGACTTAAATACGGTGTGCTTACTTGTGCTTCTCTTGGGAATTTGACTTTTAAATAGAAATTAAGTTCAAATCTACCACGTCTACCCAAGACTATAAAGTACAGAAGTTTCAGTTTTTTCCACCTTTTTTTGTTAGCCTTAAAACCAGTATTTTTAATTTTCAGATTGAGAAACAACAGCTTCTCATTTTCTCAAATTCAAACAGAATGAAAACATTACTTTGCCTGAATAGACTTTATTTCTATTCTTTTATTCGCTTAGAATAATCCATTTTTTCCTTTACTGTTTTTTCATTATTGTTTTATAAAAATTAACAATTTTAATTAGCTTTTATAATTCACAAGGACAGTCTTTCGATTTAAAAGTAATCTCTTTAGAGCTCATAAGTTGATTATTTGCAGAAGCTTTCACAATATCGTGGTAGGTTCACTTTCCGATGTTGTAGCCAGTGCACCAAATAAACCTGTCCACATCCGAGTTCTTAAAAAGTGTGGTATCCCTTCATGTATCAACCTGCAAAGTTTTTCAGGTCGCGGTAAATCCGCATTCATATGCTGCCACGTAAACTCCGCGGGTTTTTTATTAGCAGAAAATTTCAAATGATCTATCTAAAGTAAGCAATGTTGAGCAACTCCGAGAAATGGTATACTTCCTTTCAAAAAATTTAGAAGGTAGCGCCAACCTGCGCAGCATGTCGCACAGAATTTTTAATATCATAACAGTTGTATAGTTAAATGCAGTTCAAATAGGAAAGAAAAATATTCAAAAATGAAGTAAAGATACTTTCAATATATTTTTAAGCACTTTCAACCAACCGAAGTTACATAAAACAAACCAAAGTTACATAAAAAATTTATAAAATTACTAATCAATTTCATTAGACTGCAGCCTGAAAAAGTTTTAAATCATTTGGTAGAACAGAACTACCTGGTCCAACTTATAAGTCCGCCATTTAAGCGATTTCTTAGACTTTCATAGAAATTCCTTTGCAAGAATTGCAGATCTATAATTCAATAACGAGCTATTTTTTTAATTGTTCCGTTTGGTAAACTTCACGTTTTATTGAACTGGTTTTCTAATGAGACTAAATTTGGATAACGAAAGAATATTGGAGACGAAGTTTCATCTTTTAGGCAAAGTTCTATGATCGCGTGATGCCATTTCAATTTAACCTAATACTTTATGCAGTCAGATGCATTTATAAGGCTTACTAACGTGGTGAAAGATTAGAGAAGACCCATAAAGAATCAAGAGAAATCTTTCAAGAAAAAAACGAGATCTATTTGAAGATATGTATTTCTACCAATACTGCTCAGGCTAATAGAAAACCATGGTAAAAAAACCACTACAGCTGCTTAGACGAGGACAAAAAAATAATTGTACTACCATGACATGAATTATGTGCATCTACATATGGAAGTTGTTTATATTATGTATAGTAAAAAATAGAAATATATTCTCCATGCACATACATTCAAAGGAATGCCTACAAACCAAGCTACAAAAGAAATAAGATAACGATGATAACCGTTGAACTTATTCCAAGTCTGGAACCATGAGTTATGAGGCGGCATGGTGAGTAGCATGATTTCTATCTAAATCAACTAATTTGAAAATTTTTTCCGTACATTTTCAAAATACTTGGAGGTACATCTGCTATTTAGTTACCGAAATGGAAAAAAAGACGTTGAACGTCAAAAAACAGGGCTTACGGCGGAGATAAGAATGAAAGTTTAGAGAATTTAGAAAGTTCCGCAAACTCTCGTAAGGAACATGATTCATAACTTAAGAAAATGGCGTTAGAAGCGTTTTCCGCAATGTGAAAATACATTTAACTGGTCGTACTACAAGGTAAAGTGTAGAAGCACACGGTCTTGGACGTTAAAGTTTCACACTCTGGTGTAGTTATGCGTACATGTACAAATGAAACGTTTTCAAAACTATTGAACTTTATAAGGAAGACATTTTGCTCTAGACCATTTCGTTTTTCCTGCGACCATGCTTGGAATAAGACTTACTTTTGTTTCTGACGAGGCTGATGCCTTCAGTAACATTTTTTCTTTTCTTACTTACTTCTGGCTTTCACCATCTTTCACTAATTCGTTATATTATAAGTTATTCTTGTTTTCTAATAACCTTATCCTATTACTCCATCCTTTAAACAGATGCTCAACCCAACACATAACTCCTTTCTCTCTCAGTTTCTCCTTAGGTATTATCTCTTTTTATCATTTCCACACACATACAATTTACACCTTATTGCAATGGGACGCTGAACCACTTACTTTCAACCTACATGTAAAATTCGATCTACTTGACTATTAGCATTCATCTACGGACTCCTCATGTTAGCATTTCTACTAACGATTCGACAGAAAAACGTCTATTCATTTTCTAACACGTCCACCATCTGAGTTGGGTCTTATCACACGAGCAACGATGATCATCTTTTCCGCCACATTTACTTTCCCCTGGTTCGAAATCGATAGCAGCTGGCCTCGAATGAAGGCTATCCAGAGCTCACAATTATGTCCATACTACACCCTACAGGAAGCCATCGTTCTCATGTAATATAATATTATATTTAGTTTACTCTTAACCTAAGTAAAAACAAAGGAGCATTTTGATCTCCACATGCTAGAGAAGAAACAGCTAATTAGCTGCATTGCAGCGTTACACATAACTGTTATCGTACATTGTGCAAAGATTAGGAGGGAGAAAGCTTTAATAAGAGAAAGATTCATCGTCTCTTCTTTTCAATGCTTTCACAGTCATTAGTTCTGGTGCATACATATGCGTGTAATGCGTAAGAGCTTTTGAAAAAACTTAACTACATTAATATAGCAATGTAGCAATAAAACAACATAGGAGAGAGCTACACCAGCCTTATGGGGAATCTTTCATATCCTCAAATGTTTATAAAAGCATATATAAGAATATTTCATACCACCCTGCCAAGTTCCGAGTTGCACAAACGAACTGAGATCACTTTCCTGTTTACGATTGCTGTTCATGCTCGTTCTAATACGATCGCCAAAACGAGTAGACTAAGTGTTACATGGCGCGGATACGACAGCTTGCTGTCAACAACAATAGCAACGTAAAATTAAGTTTCATAAAGAGTAATAAAAAAAAAGTCATAAAAAACGATGAGTGTACAGAATAAAATAAAAAGCATCGGCACAAATTATAAAAGAATTTAATAAAAGGAAAACATTTCGTGTACATGTTGGGTATGTTTATGCAAATTTAAGACAATGTTATCGGAACATCCCAATTCTATATTTGTTTACGTTTTATGGTTAGGTTAAGTAACTTCACATAAGAAATATACATTAAATGAATGCAAACATTACATATTGCTTGGTATATGTAAAAAGGAAAAGAAAAATTGTTTTTACTTTTACAAAAGAAAGAAAACCTTTAGGGGTACATAAATTTTCTGCTCTGTTAAGATTGCATCGGAACGTAAACGTTAACAAACCTTTATAAAATACGTCACTTTTCATCCTAGGTTGACAGGGAAAACTCATTAAGTGCACCTTAAGGAAAAGTGATATTACATTACTAAGTGCTAAATGTTTTAATAAGCCATCGAAAGGAAAACTCGTTATGTTCATTAAACAATCCAAAATACCTGTTTGAAGTTGTCAAATTTCAGAAACATACTTTTACTTTGCAGCACAATATATATAGGCGCACATGTTTCGCGGAATTAATAATATTCGGAAATTTTTTTTTATAATGTAATAAATCCTTATGAGGTCTGTCTATTTTGACGAGTTTCCTAATATCTTGAGAGATAACAACACCAAAGAAAGATTTCTGACAATATTCCCGTTGGTGTCGTAGAACGCAGCTGGCGAATAGCGAAGAGATTGACAAAGTTTCCGGTAAATATAACAAGTACAAGAATTAATAAAAATATATTCACAATTCCAGAGAGTTTTCGGACTAACAACGATATCAGAGTATGAAATATAATGTTTGCGACTTGTTTTCGAAAGGAATTATAAGCAGAGGATTTGCTTAATTTAAGCTACTTCAGAATGATAGCATTCGAGCAGAGAATGGTGAATTGTAATATTGAGAATTAGAAGGTGAAGTATTGTTAGAAACAAACTTTGTAAGTTGAATTAAATATTATATTGATATCAATTTTAAAATCATAACATACCATATTCCTCTTCTGATTATTTTGCGGATAGAAAATAACCCAATTATACTTGTTCCCCATGATTACAGTAGTGATAATAAGAATGAATTTGGTGGAGATTCTAATGATGGTTCTACTTGCTTTGCACGATTCGATTCTGATATTTCTAATTTTTTAGATTAAGTGAATGAAAATGACGGAAAAACTTAAGGTGAATATATCATCAGGCGATATATCTACCTTACACAACTAAAAAAAAGGAGTCAGCCCGCTAAAGCTTCAAAATAGATTTTGATCTTCCCAAGTATTTTTGTAGCCGGCAGGAATTATCAGCCACTACTACCAAAAGCCGAAACAAGAATGTGTGTAGAATATTTATTTTATAAATAAATATATGCCATTGAAATGTGTGGTGACAGGAGTTGGGTTTAACTTTTATACCGCCTAGCCCAGTTGTCATTCACAGAAGAAATAATTTAAGCTAAATCTTAGCCTAGTCTCATTATGTGTAGCTCAATTGTCCGTCCGTCAAATCCTGCCCGTGTCAGCCCGTCAGCCCCAGTCATTTTGCATGCAAAAAAAAAATTTTTTTTTTATTTACTTAATAATTTTATTTATTTTTATTTTTTATAACGAAAAAAGATAATACAATACTTTTAATATAATACTTAATAATACTCAGCTATAATTGTATATTCGTGGCTTTTGTTGGTATCGTTAAAGATAGGAAATTTGAAGATGGTGTTTCTGCTTCTACTGATGTTGTTGCTGTTGTGGCTATTGTTGTTGTTGATAATAATGGCGTTAACCTTATTGTTGTTAGTGATTGTGATATTGGCGATAATGTGTACCTGACTGCTGCCGCTGTGCTTGTACAATAATTGTTGTTGTGTTTTGTCTTAGTGTTATTTTACACACTTCTTGATGACTTCTGCGCTCTTTTTGCGAATGGAACTACGGTCAAATATTTTGAATCATTATTTCGAGTTCAATTTAATACACACTTTACATTTAATTTCTAATTTCATTGGCTCATTATTTTAAATTCTATTTAGTACATATTTTACTTTTAATTACTCATTATTCAGAACCAACCTTTATCTTATTCTGCAAACAATATTATATGATTCTTTTGCTACCCGTATACATATTACATATATACACTTAATTATTTTGCTGGGGTAGAAAATTATTAGCAATGATGTCAATAGAGTCTGAAGGATTTTACAATAAAACAGATAACAAAGAAAACTAGATGCTTTTTTATTGTTGGTCAGTTACTAAACACTTGTTTTCTTCACTGTATTTTATTCGTTCAGTAATTCTTAGGCCCATTATTTTATTGTCAATTTATGCACTTTTGATTTGTTTAATACACAGAACACTCCCCGACATTTGACAGTACTTAACTTTAATACTTGCTCGGTAATGATCTCACTAACAATTTTACTTTATATCAAACACGCTCTTATTATCTAGCACAGACATAGATCGGACTCTCTCTTTTCATGCCTCTCTTCTTTCGCAAATACCAGGTAGAATATCACACAATATTTGCAATAGAAGGAAGTATGAAAAGGGAATATGATTAGCGGTATACCGCTATCATAAGTTTTTTATGACCTGCAAAAACGGACAAACGGGCACCGGTGTTTTGTAATCTAGCCAAAAAAAAATAAAAAATAAAAATGTACGCGGTCGTTACAAATGTTTTTTGCGTTCATTATGCATGTTTATAACTCAGGGAAGAAAAACTCACTAAATAGTTTTGCTGTATTTTGTTAAAAACTGTTTCATATAAACTTTAGTAAGCAAAAGAAATTTAGTTTTGGTTGTTATCTACGAGATCACATCGATAGCAAATAACATACAATCTTAAATGACACAACTCATTATCTTCAATTAGTTGGAAACGTACTTAATAAGTTTTTCCTATCAATCGATGTTTTGTAACTTGAGTTTAACCAGAAATGATTTTAGTCAAATTCACTTATAGATAGATATGACCTTGAAAGAGTACTTTATATCAAATGCAGGAAAACTAATGAAACAAACCAGTTATAGAATCGATAGAAGTGCGGCTAGTAGCACTAGAAAAAGCAACACCAGTAACCGCAAAGGCAGTGAGCTTTATCATCATCATTAGTTTGTAACTATGGTAACTAAAAGAAAGAACGAATTTCTTGTAGCAATCAAACTCCCGGTAACTTTTTGATTGTATTGCTAACTCGAAAATCTGTACAGTTTTGTTTTCCTCTTCGTTAAGTACTTCAATATTTCAGGAAAAAAGCAATTATTTTTGAGTTTTTTTTGTGGACCTATGAACCCACTGATCTTATTTTTTTTTTACTTAACCCTGACAAAGCGTAGCAAACTAGTCAGTCCCGACTCTGCTCTTCTCAGACAAATGGACGTGGTTAAGTCGAGGCCATTGCCCACTGTGATAAGCGACGAGAAACAAATATGAAGGGTTCTGTAATGCATACTTCAATTTTTTATATATTTTGAATAGTAAATTGCTTTCAAGTTGTGAACCGCTCAACAATAAGAAGATTAGAAATCAGTAGATACATTTACATAAGTCTACGTTCTCAGTAGTCTTTAATTTAAGAACAAGGTTTAGGCGCTCATAGATGTAATTACAAAATGTGCTTTATGTATGTGAGCATACGTTTATCAGCATGTTGTCTATAGTAGATGTTGGGAATAACTATATATAACTATAACTGTTAGTACTATGAAAACACAAACTATGTTAAAGATATCGAACGAGGGAGACTCGTACACACATGTAGAATTATACCTAACAAATATTTAAAAAACAATGCACATTCAGCTTAGTAAAAAGTACAGTTCACCAAAAACTAAGACGAAGTTTAAGTCCTTTTTTTTAAATAGGGCTCAGACATTAATTAAAGATTGTTCCAAAAAGATTATAAAGATATATTAAAGATAATAAAGATTGTTCCTCAGCAGACAAAGTTCTATGGAATAATAATGAATAATAAAATAAAATATTATGTGACAAAACTTCCCACTCGAGCAGCAAGAAAGTATCTTTGACCACTTTTGCAAAATGTGGTCGAACAGACATTTTCAGCCAATTCGGGTGATAGCCAATTTTTACCCTTGCGGGCGTTTCTAATCGCATGTGAGCATCTAGGAAATTCATGCACTGCTAAGCCGTGCGGAGGCTCTTCGAGAGTTTAAGCTGAGTTTGCACCGTTTTCGAACTTCTTCGCTCCTTCAGGTCGTTCTTTGTCCTTGACATCGAAATCACCGCTTTTAAACCATCGAAAACAAAAGCGACAATTGCCATATAATGGATTATCATCACCATAAATTCTTAGAAGGTTTTGATGTGCTTTGGCGTCAGATTTCTTCAAACGTTGTAAATGAATGTAGAAAATAGACGTAGAAAATGCAATTTTGAGCGTTCCGTGATTAGCGGCTGTACACGCTGAATAATTTAATAAAACTAAAAGGAAAATTATTATTTGAGATAGAAGGTCAAAATTATCGAATTTCCCATTCTTTTATCGCTTTTACCTGTGGAAGTTGGTGATAAAAACTTTTTCAAACAGCTAATAATTTTAACACACTATTTATCTTCATGTGCTTTGTCGTTTGTAAATGTTTGTTCAAAGTCGTTAAACTAAATGCTAGGCGTCATTCCTCCAGACACCAACATACTAAAGTTGAAAGTTGAGTAAATCCTACAAGACAAATTTCATGTAAAATATGAAGAGATCAAAAAAAAAAAAACAAGAAGGACTGTGCCGAATCCTTTACACCCATCACCTTTGTAAAAAAACCACATTTTAATAGATAGATAGACGTGGCAGTTTTTCCGACTTTTATGTAGAAAATGTATTTAAAATATAAATATTTTGGAACGTTGCTGAACGAATAAGATCAAATAAACATCAATTCTTGTTAATTATGCACAATGTGATACAAAAATATTTTTCCACTATGCCAAATATGACATTCAAAAAGCGGAAGTTTGATTGTCCGACGCGACCAAACCAAGTGCTGCGAAAAAATGAAATTGATTTTGGGTGAATCTTTGATCCATGCCCTTCGCAACGCTTTATAGCATGTATTAAGGAATATTTTTTATTGTTGGACTTTTGAAAATTTAATTTCATTTCATTAGCCACAGTCGCCTTCCGCACATTGCCCTCATATTGCTACATATACAGAAATTTTCAAAGTCCTATAAAAAAATTTTCCGGGCAAAACTGTTTCCTATCTGTTTTGCTGTGGCTGTTTTCTACGGTATTCCATAAAAATAAAAGAAATCTGGCATGCCCACCCGTTAAAATATGGGTTTTCTCCTTTTCTATAAGATAGAAGTGGGTAGGTGTAAAAGATTCGGCATAGCCGAATATAGTTCTTTTCCTTGCTATATTACAAACGACGGCTGGTACGAACTAATGGATTATTTTTGTTGACAATCTCATTGATATGGGTATTAAATAGAAAGACTTCGAGAGTAGGGCTTAAAAACATGCGCAACTATTATAGTCGAGTAACACTGGCCATTTAACGCATTACAACACCACACCTACCACAATTCGTCATTAATTTTCGTGATAGAAATAAAAATTATACCTTTTATTCGTAAATACATTTATTTTTCATAAGGATCCTTGTGTGTGGCAGAATCCTAAAAATAGATCTATGTGGTCCATATTTGGTTTAGTTAGTGTTTATGTAAAATTATTTACATGATTCCAAACATTTCTTATAAAAATAAAACTACGGCACTGTTGAACGCGGAATGCTATCAATGGCAATGTCTTGGGCGTCTACTGTAAACAACACGTAAAGCAGTATAACGCAGCTGGGGTCATAGCTATTTACATCCGATCTAGCATATGTCGCGCTAAAGCGAGCGAAATCATTGGAAGGCTTACAAGTAGAAGAAATGTACTGCACAAAGCTTGCCGAGCGTTTAAGAAAAATCAAATTTCATACATATTAAAATCTGACTTCTGACGTTTCCGTGTTGTTGCGCAAAATCTCGCTGTTAGTTTTAATACTCGTCTGGCCAAAAATGGCATAAACTTTATAGAGTATTATTATGTATTATGTATTATGTACTATTGGACGTCTAGTAGAAGCAAAAGGTAAAGCATGTGTGTACTGATCTAACGGCCAATGGCGATTCGCTCGCACAATACGTCAAAATTTTAACTTTTATTTTACAGGAGATATTTAGCTGGATGCAGGTAGACACAATACCTACTAGGACTCTTGACTTGATTCAGTCATAAGTTTATATTTTTTGCATAAAATTTTTTTCAATGGCCTTTTTTATAGAATTAGTAAATACTTCAAAGTTTTATATACACCGATAAACAGCAAAGGTAAACGAGTGTTTTTTACATTGTATCGAATTATTATTTCATATCTGTAGATTAAAGTTCTTTTTTATAAATCCGTCCAAGCTCTCACAAATTTAACATTTATAGCTTTCGCTTAGATTTTAACAGTTGCCATCAAAACTCCGATTCTTAGTTAAATTGCAATCCAAATAGTTCGGAGCGTCTTTCAATTGTGATAATCATGTTTGTGGCACCATTACTTGCTAATGGAGTTTTCGTGATTTGCTCAAAGATCCAATACTTTTTTACCAAGAATTTAAACGCTATACGGTTATAGAAAAATCGTGCCGGCTATATTGCTTAAACATTATCTCCAAAGTTAAACATTTTAAATAAATTAAACGACATTACCACGATGGTGTCGAGTTGCCACTTAAAATTCAAACTTTGACTTTTACACCTGCACACGGTGTATAAAAATTAATCCTTCGTCTTTAGAAGTGCAACTATCCAAAATTTTTTGTTCCTCAACATTCTTCACACCATTCATAGCTATGGATTTTATATACATTTTCTTTTGTTAATCTGATACAATGCCCTGTGACGTGAACAGCAATGTGTTAACTACGGAACAAGTCAGCATCATTTAAACGTCGAATAAGTTGTGCGAAAAAACGCTCAGCAAGTAAGGAAGCATATGTTCGCTTGCATTCAAGCAGGGAAATTGTTAGTCACTCCTAAGCAGTTTGCTTGAAAAAGACAATTTGGTTGAAATGGTGCAATAAGCTTTTATTTATTGCAAACATGTTCAAAGTGAAGCGGAGTAAAGAAAAATCTCGACAAAAAGATTCAAACATAACACCGTAATGCTTTTTAATTGTTTCGTGGTGAATATTGAAGGATTTCATTAACTACAAAGATTTGAAGAACATTTTTTATAGCATTTATTAAATTTAAAATACTTCAAAAACTCGGCATTACATTTATTTTTATACCCACCACTGAAGGTGAGGCGTATATTCATTTTGTCATTTTGGTTGTAATGCCTAGAAGGAAACTTCAAAGACCCCATCAGCATTAAATTTAGAGTCGATTTGAACATGTCCGTCTGTCTGTCCGTCCGTCCGTCTATGTAATGTCTGTAGTAAACATATACTTGCTCGCAAAAATCAAGATGTCGGCCTGAAATTTGGCAGAAACATTGGAAGTTCTTCCACGCAGGTTTGCTTCAAAAATAGGCCAAATCGGTCAAAGGAGACATACAACGTAGACTGAGAACATCTCTGTTTCCCAAAGGAATAAAATTGCATCTTCTCCTCATTACTCACAAAACAGACAGATAAATCTAAAAATTTCCACAAATATTGCGCTGGCTACCCCGTAATCTCTGTGCAAAAATGGAAAGAATCAACCAGAGCCACTCGATAGAATATTGAAACTTATTTAGTTTTTTTGTGAAAATGTTTGTAACATTTGAAAGGATACTCCAGAAACCACATAAAGTGTATATATTCTTGATCAGTGTGTTCCGCGTAACCTTAATTTTTTGCATTTGCTAAACTTTATTCTTTTTCCAAATGCCTTTAAACAAATCAAGCAGATGTCAATGAGAATTAATTTCTCTTTAATAATAAATGTAATGAAGAACGCCAAATATTTATAATGCAGAATAAAAAATAATAATAATGAAGACTACTAACTTTGAAAAAAAAAATCATTTAAATAAATCATTTACGACCTTTGTGGCACTTACAACACAAAACAAATACGTGTTTGTAAATATGTTAAAATTTATTAATCAAATAAATTTATAAAGTTGTTCTTAGGCTGTGTTAAACAGATACAAAGAAATATTAAGAGCGACAAAAGCGTTGTGTTGTGACAATTTCAATTTTCCATAGAAGTCTTACAGGCAAGCAAAAGAACTTGTAATCAATTATAGCGAATTTCAAACACTCTCTTAATCATTTTACAAAGGAAAATTACAAGTTTTAATGTGTTTAATGTTAATCAATAGGAAAAACACAAATACATTAATAAAGTAATAAGGAAATTGATAAGCAAGATCGCTTAGAATAGGACTGGACGAAGTAGGATTCAATAGCAAAAAGTACCTTAAAACAATGGGTAGAAAATATGGCATAGTATTGACCACAAACGATTGCAGTTGCAAAGAATGAAAAAAGGCCAAATGTAATGCATTAAATTCGATGTTAAAATAATGAAAAAGCATTAATTAAATCTATATAAATTTAATTACAATGAATACTATTCAAAATAACAAAAAAGGTTAAAAAATAAAACGCAATGCAATAAAATTGAATTCAAGTGATTTGAATAAAATTAAATTAAACCAAGTTGGTAAGCGTCGGAAAGGTACTAAATTCAAATTAACTAAATTTGTTAGAATTAAATGAAATGAAAAAGCATTAATTAAACGTATAAACTGAATATAACAACAACAAAAAATTAATAATAAAACTTAATACGATAGAACTGAATTGAATTAACCGAAATTGGTTAGCATGTGAAAAAAAGTTGCAATAGATTGGTACTCAAAACTCACGCGAACTAAATTTGCTAGAATTAAATGGAATGAAAAAGTTTTAATTAAACGTATGTGTAAATTAATTTACAAAAAAGACAAAAAAAGAAAAAAGGCAGCCAAACTCAGATAACTGGTCATAAACAAGCAACACAAATTTAAAAGTTGATTTACTATGCAGGGATACCATTTAAGAATGAAAGAATTCAATTCCAAATACTTTTCTAATACCGTATAGCTTGTTGATCACTGTCATCTGTAAATTATCTCAGTGTTTGATGAATTGTGTCTTATTTTT
This sequence comes from Glossina brevipalpis, assembly GCA_000671755.1. Taxonomy (NCBI): domain Eukaryota; kingdom Metazoa; phylum Arthropoda; class Insecta; order Diptera; family Glossinidae; genus Glossina; species Glossina brevipalpis. Next base: position 259,636 of record KK351221.1, read on the forward strand.
ATCGAACAAACAATGGTAAGATGTTTTGGATCCTAGGCAAAGTGTGATATAAAATTTGTGGCAGATTAAATAGAATTTCCTCTTAACTCTACCAGTTACTGTTTTGAGAAAAAATTTCCAGACTTTCCGCTATCATTAATCTCACGTATAATTTATTTCACTCTACTATTTCATCCGTATAATATAAATTCCTTTTACATCTACGTTAAAAGTAGACTTTCTTATTATTATTCATCTTCATCAACAACATTATTCGTCACACTTACAAACGCTTACGTTGCATTTGTTTTATATGTACAAATTAACAGAGATATGTCAAAGATAACAGCCAAACTTCCAAGATGTTAGCAGACGCTAAGATAAGATAGCGGTCATATTTCGAAGCTATTGATTGAGTCATATTTAAAGATAACAGTCACACTTCCAAGAGAAAACAGTGCGCTTCCGAATTTATCTAAGTGCACGTATAAATGCAAAATCTAAAATAAATTCTGAACAATGAAAACATATATTCAATAAATACGTTCTTTGTTGTTTTTCTTCCAATAATCTTTTAGTCTTTATTTTGGAAAACAATTTGATACAAACCCTTTTTTTTTCTCTCGAAAAACAAATGAAAATAATACAAACTTTCCCTGAAGAGCTTCTATTAACAATTATTTTTCGTAAATGAATAAAATAATGCTCATAAATAAAATATGCTAACCCAATATGCGCACTGATTTATTATACATATTGTGCTCGGTACGCATCTCTTATGTGCTTATCAATGCAATTCCAATGCAAACAGAATAATCCTTAAACATATATATCAAAAGTTACTATTATTTACTTTAAATAAATGAAAAAGTTCCAATAAGAAGAATAAATTTCAATAAGAAAAATAAATATTTATTCTTACATCCAAGTTTTACTTTTACTACGTCTCTTAAGGTTTTGATAGGAAAGTTTAGAAAATCGATTCAATATTGAAATTTAATACTTAGCCATGTTTATAAATGAGGCAAACATATACAAAGATAAGCAAAATTATAAACAGATGTAGGCACGACCTACATTAAAAGAGAAAAAAATATAAAAAGATAGAGAATGTTGAGAAGTTGTTGTAATTGTAGTTTAGAACGTCTCTTTAATAATCGCTACCTCAAGCAAAGATGTAAAAGTCATGCAATAGCATCTTAGTCGCAGGCAAGTTATCCATGCAATCAAGACACTACTGTTTACCGCTGATGATTGATGAAAATTTAACGCAATGCTGATTTTTATTTTATTTTATTTTACTCTCATTGCGACGCATTCCTTCGTAGCGTTGCTACAAATATGCTTGTCAATTTTTACGGATGTATGTAGCATCCTGAAGGGTTTAGGAGAGATCCACCTTTTATAATCTCGAACGATTTAGAAAGTAATTTTCAATATAAAATTGTTTGTTGCCTGCTGCCGCCTACCTGCCTATCTAATGTCTGTCCGTGGAATCTTGTATTGAATATAGTTTTAGGAAATTTATTGTACTTACGGGTTTTTGCCTTAGGACGAATGTCATTGAAAACGCATTCAACAAATTAAGATTCTCATGAAGGGTTAATTTTTATACGGCAACATCTCCATTAATAATGTTTAATTTAATATATATTTAATAATTTAATAAATTTTAATGTTATGTTGGCGGTTTTTATATTTATTTTATTTTATTTATTTTTATTGGAATGCGCTTTAATTTTCAATTTCGTTTATCCAGACTCGGTTCTAATATGCTTTTTATTCCTCTTTTTTTTGTTTCTTAGATACGCCTTTTTGCGTTCATGATTTCGTACACATATATATTTTTTTAATATAATTTTTATATAACATATAAATAAAATATTTGGAAATGATTGCAAATTACTTCCGACTGTCAATCAATGATCAGGAAAAACAATCAAGCTTTGGAGTCATCACTCCCTCGGGCTGCCAAATCTTCGCATTTCTTTTATTATACTGCTTCTTGTCTATTCTTTCATATGATCTCGGACAACAAATTGCTAGCACTTCCACTAGCGCTGATGAGGTAGGCCTTTTAACTAGCTACGACGCTTAATTGTTTTTGAATAAAAGATAGAAAGACTTTTCTGGTCTGTAATTCAAGTTCTTTTTCTAAATTAAGTAGATATGTTAGGGAATAATGTATAGAGAAATCGTGTTCAATTTTTTTTGGAAGTTTTCTTTCATTTATGATCTCGCAACAAACATATATCATTTTTTCATGCACCGTAGTACAACTACAGCAATACGAGTTTCTAGTGGAGAAAAATTTAATATTAATTAGAAAATCTAAATTAAATTTTTTACAAAAAAAAGCAAAGGTGATATTATCGTTATTTTGCATATCAATAGGGGGCAAGACAAATTTAGCTACTTTTTAAATTCAACCGTCATATGACGATTCTAATAAGAATGCGTCCTTTTTACTAATCCATGCTTTCGAATCTAGGCGAATAGATTTAATTCGATTCATCTATCGATCGGCGTATCTATTCAAAAATGTTTATATGTATCACAGTTACTTATGTCCTTCGTTATGCATTAAAGAAATCAGAAAAAAACGGAGGCGATACCAATTCTGAACTGAATTTATAGCAAAAACATAAGACGTTAATGAATCTTATCTATCATTAAATTTCAAAGAACACAATCAAGTTTTTTTAGTCGTAAAAAAAATTCTTTTTTTTAAATATATTTTGAAACGGAATGGATGGAGCCTGATTTCGAATGGTTTGTTGCGATATTTGCTTATAAATATATTATTCGATAAACTCCACAACAAATTCATTTGACAGGCATCGAATGTAACTCTAAGGTATAATAAGAATTAAGAAAATTTACTCGAATAACAAAGGATTTACGTTTCCTCACATAACATACGTAGAGTTCAAATTAAATATAAGGAAAAGCTTTACGTAGATGGACCACCACTGTGTTAAATGAGTTCTAACGAGAAAATCTATGTCTGGCCAAAAACTAATTTGTCGATTTAGATTAAAGTTTTGCTTGGGATGGTATCTTAAATATGCCTTATTTCCAGTAATTTATAATGTAAAAAATACTTCAAATCAAACCCTCGCCTGAAAAGGAAGTGTAACGTATAACTCAGATGGACATATATTTCTTTCTAATTTAACAGAGTAGCGCACGCATTTCTTCCGGCTTTGCTCGTCGGCAATTGGGCTGGTCCGACGGTTTGCTACCCTATTAAATTGGTCCGACCTATTATTTTAAAACATGCGTGCTTTTATTAAAAGAGTAAATAATTAGAAAACGGACAGAGGAATCGGAGACTTTATGGAGAAGACTTTTGTTCATACCAGACGGAACTTTTGGGTTTTGTTGTTCGTAAAGCCAACCTAATGCCGTTCCGCTTCCGGCGAAATCATTCACTTTTATATATATTTAATTAAAACATTTTTAATTTACGGATATATTTTTAATTAACGGAATGATTCCATACATGAATATTTAATAAATCAATGTTTAATCTAAATTTTGTAAAATAATGTTAAATAATAAAAAAAAAACTTATAACTATAGTCATAAAAAAAATAATTAAAATCTTAGATTAAGGACTCCCCAAAATGCACATTTTTAGCTTTAAACAA
>KK351221.1:263532-273985 GCA_000671755.1 Glossina brevipalpis
CAGTTTTCTATTTGACTTGGCATTTCAATATAGAAATTTTTCGACCGCCATGGGTTCAAGGTTCGCAACATCGAATTACCTTGATTGAATTTTTCAAGTTTTGGTTAACGTTTCCCGATATCGTGAGTAGTGGTGTCGAGTATTGAGTGTGAATAGTGGTACTTGACAGCAGATATATTATATTCTAGCATAACAACAACCATACTTCATATTAAAAGGGAAAAAACTAAAATATTGTTACAAAAGCATATATTTGACAAATTTAATCTACTTACAAAGACTACCTAAGCACAGAAATGCAAAATATTAGAAAAGATAATAAAAAACAATAACAACTTTCATAAAATAACAAAGGAATTATGAAGTTGGAAATAAATAAAAAATTTTTCGAAAGGATTAAAAGTAGAATGGAAAAACTACCTAATATATTTTAGGGAGATATGAAATATATCGCCTGGAAACAAAAATTTGATATGGAAATTACAAATATTAAGTTACCTTTGTGGACAAAAGAAATCGATAATTTACATAATTTTATATTTTGTAATTTTCTCACTAGGTTTTCTAAAGCTGTTGTTAAAGTTTTCAATGTAAATTTCCTTTGAATTATTTTGCTTTGTATCGGTCGATGTCATATGAGGAACTTTAAATTCTATAATTACAGCGGCGAAACCTTGCAATTTTATCAGGATAATAATGACTCCTTTTTCCATTAGCTAAAATTTTATCAGCTTCCTTTTACAACTCCTATTGTCCTAGAGATTGGGCAGATTACGTTCTAATAATGGCAGAACAGTCTCTTACCTCTACGTGGTCCCAGCTATAAAGGAATTAAGGCGTCAACCACCGATGTCTGGCGACAGGTATTTTTGTATTTTAGGAGGAAAGCTTCGGCTTCGTTGTGCTTTCGTTTATTAAAATAAATAAGTGAAATCATAACTGGCGCAGTCGGTGAAGAAGAAGTCGAAAAAAAATAAGCGAAAATTATTTTTTTGAAAAAAAGGATCCCGGAATCCAAAATAAAAATTTTGGAATTAAAAAATCTCCCAAAAATAAAAAAAAAAATTAATCAAATTTTCTTTTTATTTAAAAAAAAAAAAAAAAAAAAAACTCCCAAATAAGTGAAAATTATTTGGAAACAAAATAATACCTAATAATTATTTAAAAAATAAAGAAGAAAGTTGTTCCAAGCCGGGGAACAGCCAACAGCAAAAAGCACCACAACTAATAAAAAAGGAAGAAAAGTTGTTCCAAGCCGGGGAATAGCCAACAAAAAAAAAACAACAACCCCCAACAACAGAAGGAAGAACAGAAGGGATAATTGGAACGCCCCCAAAATAAAGGAAGAAGAAAAACATCCAGCCACACAACAAGCCCTAAACGGAAAACTAAAAAAGTAAGNATGCTCTCCTTAACACTCCACAAAGTTAATTTTAGATATTTCTGATGTTCAATAAATCACTAAATTACTCCTGTTCACTGATTTCAAATACGTGAATTCTACAAATTCTTCCGCAATATAACTTTTGAGGAGGCGATTAGCTGGCTTTCAGCATTTGTATCTTGAACAGCAAAAATAAATGTTTCTTCAGGTGCGAATAAGTTTTAAAATGATGTGTTATCAAAATTTGAATTAATTTCATTCGAAATAGGTATATTACAAGCAACATTCATAAATCTGGTGTTAAAATTATCTTTAGATTTAGATCTTGACGTCCACGTCATCAAAAAGCAAAACGATTTTCAACATCAAAAAGTTATTTCACAATTTTCTAAAGAAAAAAAAACTTTTTCACTTTTCTTCTTTTTTCTTTTATTTATGCTAGCAGTCTGCACGGTTGTTCAGAATCGACTGGTTTTCCTTTTTTCAAAATCAAAACTATCATGACCATTTTTCTGTATTTTTTCTTTTTCTAAACCAAACTGACACTAACGCCTACTAAATTTTTTTTTCTCTTCTTACAGAAGCAGTAAATATTGTCTTAAGCTGACGAAAATAAAATTCCTTAAGAACGATATCATGGAAAAGCTGGACATTGAAAGATAGGTTGCAAAAAAAGTGAAAGAGAAAATCATGGAAGCTAATCATCTTTACCATCATCAATACTATTCTTCTGTTAATCCGAACCTTGTTCCTCCAATATATCTAACAAATGTTGACAAAGTCAAGAATTCGCCTTGGCCATGCCATTGCAACACACCAATGGAGACTAAAGAAATCTTCTTCCCCAATCTACCCCAATGGTCAAATTCTTACAGTAAAAAAAAAGATGTTTTCTATTATTAGAAGAATTATATTTGAATCAACTAATCCCATGGACATCCTGAAATCAGCTACCGAATGCAATATCAATTTAATATGTTACTTTATTAAAACTGCTAGCCTTAGTATCTAATCTTCGGGCTGATAGCCTATGTTGCTAGTGCTCAATTCATTTCTCTAATCTAAGGATTGATTTCATTAGTCTAGAAATTATAATAATAATAATAATAATAAATAACTTGAAAATGTTGCATATATATGCATAAATGTTCTCGCAGATTTATGGATCTGGACGAATTTTATGATTTCGTCTTAGGGGAAATATAATAATTTTATTATGTTCGTAAGCATATTTTCGTACTTGAACATAAGAAAGAAAGGCGGAAAAGCCATCTGCAAGTGCAGTATAAGGACAAGAACAAGTTGTTGGTTAAACAGAACTCCAACAATACAGCGTACGTGCAATGTAAATACTGTGTTTTTATTTCACCATGAAATTAAAAATCAATTCGCGAATTAATGAAAACATTAACAACAACAAACTCATATAGCATCCAATAGACAGCATTAAATCAAGCGCGTATCAATCGACAACATACGACGTATCAACACAATTAGCTCAATAATAGCGCCATCAATAACGGCAACCACAGTAATGTAATAATATCAATTCATAGGCTCTAGCGATAGTGAAAAAAGGCGCATAAATCAATTCATAGCTGAAGCGATAAACACTTGTATACCTCATGAGCTATATAAGGACAGATATATTTTTATACAGCTTGTACGTTCACTCACTCTTCCGATAAAGCAAGAAATTGCTTACGTTTCAATCAGAAAATTAAAAATCAAATCTTTACCTAATACCATACCGGCAAGAAATTCATTGAATTCGATATGAAATTTTAAATCGCTTCTTATCGTTATACTTTTTATGTAAATACGAAGGTAACATATTATAGGCCTTATAGATAAATAGAAAAAATTAATTGGAAAGGATTCGTTGTTTTATTAAAATTCAAGAGCAACTTATATATGAGAAAAATTGGAAATAGTATTGAAAAAATAATTGAGAAAGTTTAATTTGTTCAACAAATGCGACAAATAAAAACAATTTATAGTTTCTTCAAATTATGAATAAAAAGTTCTAAAATAATTTTTATTATTAAATTATATTGGTGATTATTGCAACAGCTGGATGTAGTTATTGACCTGACCGACCAGCGGCTGAGTTCATTCATTAAAAAGTATCGAAAAAAGGATTTTAAGAGCATAACACAGACTTTTGTGGAAAATAGCTGCTCCTCTTTGCTTCTCTTGTCATGAAATTTGACTTAAATTTGACAATTACGTGATGCTTTGAAATATTATCGATATTATCTGATTTTATCTTTTTTTTTTTTTTGAACAGAGCAAAGCCTTCCCATACAATCAAAAATAATAATCCTCGTAGCTTTAGAAATGGATGAAGCCTTCTCCTACGAAAGTTATAAAAATTAAACGGATGGTCAATTCTCTAATCCCATGATGTAAAACGTTGTTATGGTAATAAGAGTGCCGGCACTTCTCGTTCCCGTTCTTACGATCGTAAATATTAGCAGCTTTCCGAAATTACAAGGTTTGTGATCTCCAACTATTGCAGATTCTACAGTCGTCACCTGTCGCGTTATTATTGTTCAGCTAAAGTTAAGCCAAAAATAATTTTAATCCATTAACTGGGCGTTAACCCTCCCGAGCATCGTGAACACTTAAGCCAACTTGATGCAAAGCTTTCTATTTTCATTTGATAGTTATGAATCAGTTTATTTACTAAAGATGTCGCTAATGAAAAATGATTTAAAAAAAACAATTCTTTCGCCGATATTCAGTTCTTCTCATTTAGGTTTATGCTGCAGAAATGCTAAAATTCTGAACGCATCATTGAGACTTGCATGTAGAACCTAAACAATTTGGGAACAACATGGGAAGATTTTATAGCACTTATTAAACAGAGGAGATGAAAGAACCCTTGAAACGCTTGTAAAGACATTAAAACAAATTTTACTGCCTACGTTTAGAGAGTACTATCTCTGTTTACATATATATTAACGCACGACCTTAATTGGCAAGAAATTCTCAATCAATATGAAGTAACGCAACCAATAAAAAGCGAACCTTACCATTCTTTGTGGTATATCATATATCAGCCGTTCGGTCACTTAATAAAAGAAGAGCCACAGTCGTAATGTGACCGTATAAAAATTTTACACAGAAATCGCTGCAATAAGTATAGCAATAACAAACAAGTCGTATAATAATTATAATTATTCAACAGAGTTGCTTTCAATTTTCTATTGTCGTCCCATACCCCTAGCTTCAGAATCTTCATTACATTATTACTACACCACACAGTAAATCAATAGCGGTGTAGCCATTAACCACATACGTTAAAGTTGCTAGGCCATCGCTTATGGTGTTGCTACTATTAACACAATATCTAACAATGAAAGCATAGCACCGCACCAAACTGAGCAGCCGAAACAATATGGATGTGGTTTCGTTAATGTCAAATTGTTGTTATCATTGTTATGCTTACATAAATGTATCCTGAAGACAAAAACGAAATCGTTTGTTCATGAATGTCTTGATGTCTTAAGTTATTCAAATTCTGCTCAACCAAATCAAAAATACAATCAGCGATAGGATGTAGCCAACATCCACAGCGGAATGCTGAAGTGATCTCAAAACAATTTCTTCGTTTTACTCAGAGCTTTAAATTAAAGCCTTGAGTAAATTAACTGTGGGAGACGTTTTCTTTCCATTTTCTGTTCTTTGTCATTAAGAAAACTTTCTCGTTAATGAACCTTATGAGAACTCAAAGTCATCCTTCGTTTTGACCTCGCATGTCTTTCATTTGGGTGGGGTGCTAGCTTAAGTTTATCATCCCGTCATTTCTTTCATTTTAGTATATTAATTTATTATTATAATTCTCATTGTATACTCACTATTTTTATTATTATTATTATTGTTCTGTGTACTCTTCCCATTTTTATTAAAATTCTAACATCATTCTCTTGCCTTACTTTTTTAATTAATAATTTTAAAATCAATGGGAATAAAGGGAAATAAAAAGATTCCTAACAACAAAAAGAGGAATGATTCCTTACAAACGATTCAATAAATCAATGTGGTTTTTTAAATAAAAATTATAATTTATAAAAAATTGTGTTGCGTAAATGATAAATAAAGAATATTTAAAATTATAATTATGAAAAACAATCTTCGATTAAATAATAAACTCACCAGGAAAGCGCATTCTGGCTTCCAATTGTGAAAAAAATTGAGAAAAGTAAGTTAAAATATACAAAACTTAAATTAAGTATTTAAATTAACTGGATATATTCCTTCTCTTGTTGTCAAAGAAAGTTAATTAATTAATTTTCACACCATTCCACCGCAAATCTATCGTTGTGCAACGTGCCAGAATTCGGGGAATGAATTTACGAGCGATGGGCCTGTCGCCCCGTCCTTTCAGATTTCTTATTTAACGAGACGTTTTGGTGGGCACGTGTCGTAAAATCTGCCACAATTTTAATGGAATTTTGTTTTGGTATTTTAAATCATTAGATACCAACGGATAAGCACAACTGTATTTCACAAAGATACGTTTCACCAATTTAATAACGTTCCAAAAGTCTTTTATATGGATTTTTGTAGAAGTTTTTTTTGACTTGTTATACAATTCAAAATCAAAACTCTAATGAAAATGTTTCTGTATTTTTTCTTCCCTCTCCTCGTAACCCAATCAAAAAAAAATTTTTTTTCTCTCGCTTACATAGTGTTAGAAATAAAATGTTTTTATCGCGAGTTATCAAGTTAATCGAACTGCTATTTAAATAAAGTGAATATGAATTCGATATAATGCAAAATAAACTATTGTCTTTTGTGCCTCTTTGCGATTCTCGTGGTTTCTAGTTGTTGCCGAAAGATTGGACCAAGAAAATAAAATTTCTTGTGAACGAACTCTGGGATCTGTTAACGATTCCCGGGCCAAATTTGAGCCCTCAGAAGTGGCTTTCGAGCAGGGACATGTTTTTGCAAAAACTTAAACAAAAAAAATTAATAAAACAATAAATAAATAAATAAAATAATAATCGTGGACAAACATGTGCAAAACAAGCAAAATAAATGGGAAAAAAGAAATACATCGAACATGAAACATCGGGACAAACATGTGTAAAACAAAACGTAATAGTGCAAGTGAATAATCTTCAGAAAAGAAAAGAGTATTATTGTGTTATTTAAATACATCAAAAATACTATGAAATTATTTCATATAAAAATTCAACAAACTGTTACGAAAATTGGCCTTTCCGTACTTTAACTTTAAGGCTCAGTTCGTATCTCTGAATCGCGAAAAGCTTGGATTTTGGTTATGTACAATTTTGTTTATTAACGAAGTAATATTTGCAAACTCAATTATTTTACAATTTATTACAAAGTAATTATTTCTTCAACAATGGGTTACTCCTCTAATATTTTTAATCGACTCTGGTGTTCTAAGCAAAATGCTCTGCTTATAAACCCTACAAATATCCCAAACTCTGCGTATGTTCTGCTTTTAACCTGAATTCGTAGTTTCATTAATCCCTTTCATGTCAGGTTTCGCGGAAATTCTTTGCTAATCTTTGCCAGCTGCTAATATGTCTTTTTATGACCGTCGTAGGTATTACATTTAAAGGAATTTCCACTCCTTAGATTTATCAAATTTGTTATAGTTGCCTTTCACTAGTTTGTGATTTTCGTAACAAAACGATAAATAGCAGTCAGTAGCTAAAGTGAAAAAAAAATTAAAACTTCAAACTTTATACTCTTTTTTTCTCGTTTTCTTACAACTCAAGGGACAACTACTGCCAAACTCCCGAGTTGAAGGACCACGCCGGCACAAGCGAATACATAAAATTCATGTCTAACACGCACAAGCATGGGGAACAATGAACATACATTTGTGCTCTCTGCTAGAGATCAACAAAAAATCATGGATTTTCTGCAAGAAGAATTGCCGAAATTGAGGAATCTTTACGGGGCTACCAATGTGGCCAAACATACGACAAGAAACCCGGCGACGCAAATAATAATAAATACAACAAGCTAATCACGAACGGACAGATTGAACCAGTGCAAAGTCTGTCCAACTCACCGATAACACTCGCAAGAAAACGGAACGGAGCTTGGCGTATGTGTGTGGATTTCCGACACTTGAACGGTAAGTCCGTGCCAGACGCTTATCTTCTAGCAAACATTGAAGCTATTCTGGATCGCTTTCGTCAGGTCAAGTTTCTCAGCAGCTTAGATTTAAAGGACGGGTATTGGCAAATCCCTCTGGAAGAAATAACCAAGGCTTTCACGGCATTCACTGTGTCCGGAAGAGGACTTTTCCGATGAAAGGTAATGCCGTTCGGATTGCACTCCGCTCCCGAAAAGTTTTAAAGGGCCTTAGGCAGCGTCATAGGTGCAGAAATGGAACCTCATGCGTCCGCATATTTGGATGATATCTTTGCTATCGGGAGAAGGCTCCATGAACACCTGGAAAACCTCAAAGAAGTCTTCCGCCAGCTAAGAGAAGCCAATTTCAGGATAAATGTCGATAAATGCGAGTTTATCAAGGTATCCAAACGGATCCCGACAAGACGGCAGCGATCAGTCCGATGCCCGCTCCAAGGAATTCCCGAGATATTAAACGTTTCCTTTGGAATGGCTTCATGGTACCGCCGATTTGTACCCACGTTCGCTGCGATCTCAAAGCCACTCACGGAATGATTAAAAATGGGGAAACACTGGCGTTGTACCGAAGGCGTTCGAAATCCTGAAAGCCAAACTCACACAAGGTCCCACTCTAGTCTGCCCTGATTTCACAGAAATTTTTACATTGCAAACCGACAGAAATGATGCCGGTTTGGGAGCCATCGTAACGCAGGATTAAAATTGGGAAGAACGCTTACGCCAGCAGACATCTGAATGCCGACGAGAAAAACTATACGGCCACTGAGAAGGAATGCCTCGTCATAATATTCGGTATCCGGAAAATGCACCCCTGCTTGGAGGGCTACCATTTTATAATAATAACTGACCATCTGTCATTAAAGCGGTTGAACTCAATGGAAGCTTAGCCAGATGGGCTCTGAAGTTGCAGCAATACGACTTCGAAATCCGTTATCATCGTGGAACGAGCAACATAGTAGCCGATACCTTATCCTGCGAACAAGTTGAAGAATTCAACCGCGCCGTAACTCACGTTACGCCGGATACAGGGTGTACGGTTGAATAGTAAGATTCAGGAAGTCCGAGGCAATCCACAAAAGTTCCCTGATTATGCCAAATGCGATGGTCATCTATACCGATACTTTCCCAGTCATAGCACTGGCGAAGAAGACTCTGCCTGGAAGCTGTGCGTACCCACACTACTATGTAAACGAAATTAAAAAAACTATAAACGGGATGTGCAGCCGTTTTTACTGGCCAGGGATGTTTGGAGACACCGCTCAATATGTCCAAAGCTGCATTAGCTGTCAACAATATAAACCCCTGCAGCAAAAGCCTGCCGGAGAAATGCTGATTGTCATCGCAGAAGAGCCATGGTCCATCGCTGTTCAGACTTTATAGGACCGCTTCCCCGAACTAAGTCGCGACACACAATGCTATTTTTCTTCATCTAATTATAAGCTGACAAACGGACGACGGGTTTGGGGCATCCCCACATGTTTTCCAATTCGGTTCACGTGGTTCGTAGGTTAGCCAAACATTGTCCCAAATTTCTTGTGGACGAGCCATGCCATCCGACGAGCGAATCCCAGGCCAAGGTTCAGTCCTCGCAACCCTGATTTTGAAGAAAAAATTTTATTGAGTTCTCAATCCTGGTCATAACTTTTTCAGTTTAGTTTTTCTAATAAAAAAACTTAAAATATAAAAAATATTTGATGATGAGCTTAGTTACTGTTCCATCATTATAAGAATACATTAGTTACATTGATTAGTAAAACTGAGCAAGAAACACGTGGCGCCTATTGTAATTAATAAGTTTTTTAGACTATTATTACATTTCTTAAGAGAGAGAACGTAACATTGTTGTCAATAGCTGGGATGAAACTCAAGCCTTTCCAGCATTTCGCTCCAAGATAATTTATGATAATTAAAATAGGTCTTCGTCTTGTTTTTAAAATGTTCTTCTTTTTATTGTTTCGTAGAAATCGTAGAGTTACAATCTGCAGCTTTAAGATGGACGAAGATATAATGATATGTTTTATAGAAGCTCACTCAGATCAAAGAAAAACTACTATTGATTGACGGCGATCTTGGTGTTGCATTGCGGAGGCTTTAGGTCCGATTGACTTTTTTTATAACTTGTTTTTTTGGAGTTAATTTACTCAGTTATAGTTATTTTAGCCGTATATCTGATCAACTCGACCGAAGCTGGGGTTGTAAACGCGCGTTACCTGATTGGCTGCTATCAATAAACTGAAGATTTCTTGAGATCGACTGCTACTGTCATATTCGAAGATCATCACACCGAACCAATGCATACACATAAATGTCTTTAAATGGTGTTAATGGGGGAAACCGAAAAGAGGAGCTGGTAATTTACCATTACGCACACACATGAGGAGATTTAAATATCTTTACAATGATTTAGTGCATAATTATACACAGAAACACGACGGCACACGTTGCTGGGCCAATTTTAATAAAAATAAAAAAAATTTAGATTTTCATTGTGTGTGTTTATTATTATGCTTACAGAGATATGAATTATCCAGTTGCTATGCTAATTTAAAAGTGGTTGTTTAATGAACATTTTCCGTAACGTAATGAGAGGGTATATATTAGAGTGTATTAATATGTTCACAAATAAACTAAGGGTGTAAGATAATAAGAAAAGAAAAAAGATGAATTATAAAGTACGTGTATATAAATATATGAAGTATACTGTACATGTAGGAAAATTGGACACGGAATGGGATTATACTATAGAAAATTAGTTACGAAGTTGGTTCTTACAAGGACATTAGCTAGGTATTAGCAAAGATTATTTTATATAAGACGTAATTGTTTTTCCCTGCTGGCAATTCTAAAATTACTTCTCCATTCCTTGTCTTTTCATTTTACGTTTGTAAAAACAGATATTCAAACACGGGACGTGTTCTTAACTGGTTT
>KK351221.1:302588-334678 GCA_000671755.1 Glossina brevipalpis
ATGGCCACTAAAATCGTGGGATTTCTCACTGCTGAATGTTTTTTGCTGGGTTACGCAAAGAATCGGGTTTATATGAACAATCCTCTAACTCATGACACTTTGGAAACGAAGTTATGAGTAATACATTGCCTCCTATGCACAGACATGTCCTCGCAAACGATCTTAAAAGGATCCAGTTATAGAAGACGTGCCGTGAAGAACAGTTGAATGATGTTGTCTTCCGCAAATAATGACAAAGTTCGGGCAATATATTGAAAAAAAATTTGTTGCAAGTTTTAGAACTGAGTTTTGATTGCGTTTACTTTCGGAATCATAAAATGTATAAACCTGCATCAAAATTATATTCGCTTGTGATCGAATTATTTGCTTTAAGAAAAAAATAATTTTTTTTCATTTTTGTACAGGACGATCACCTCCAAAGGATATACCGAAATTTTTAGCGTTGCATCTAGCAAAAAGTTTTGACTTTTCCTTCAGAAATGAGAGGCTGATCCCGGGATTTGATATTGTACTACACAGTAAACGCGTCCTTCGATCGACTTAGCCCATAATTAATGTCAACAAACGCGAAATTATTTCCAATAAATTTGATGTTAAAACGCTTTGATAAAATTGATATATCAGCATCTTTCGAAGTCGGTTGCAAAAATTATGACCGCATTCAATCTTCTATGTGCGCATTTAGGCAGCACTTAAGAAAATTTCTGCTTCGAACTTTAGTCATCGATCTATCTTCTCTAAGTGTAAAAGATACACGATATGTTCTTTCCACAAGGTGACGCAACGCATGTAGCTAATCGGTAAAAGAATTCAGAACACAGTTCACCAAGGCCACTATCCTTTATGAAGAATTCTAAATATTTACGTTAATTTAAATCTACTCAGCGCATAAACTCCACTTAGTAACTCAAAGCGACTTTTTTTGGCTTTCTATCGGTATTCGCCATAATCCCGACGCAAAAGGCGTGCTCGTGTTTACAGTGTTGGTAGCATGCGTGCTCAATATACTTTCTTCATTGTACGCATTAATTTTAATGCTACGTGTACGCAATATTTAATTTTGAAAATTTATTTTTTACATTGAATGGGTTACAACAAAAATTCATCATCCAGAAATATATACATTACCTGTATAGATATTATGTGCTTTACAAAAAAACGTAATATAATTGCATATCAAACCATTTTTTGCTGCATTGTTCTCAATCCTATACATATACATCATATCGTAATATGATAACAGACATATACAAAAGCTACGCGTAAACCTGTAAATAAATTTCCTGTCGACCCTTCTCTGCTGGTTCTATTGTTATGTATTTTTTCATAATTTTTAATTTATAAACTTTTTCGCTCTTTAAAGTTTGTGAAAATGTTATATGATATTTTCCACTCAAGCTAGAGCGTATTCGTTTATTATGCGAACACATATACGTATATAAAAAGCGTATGATATTACATCTTCTCGCATTGTTAATGTGAGTTTGTATGTGTTGTTTTTTGCAATATTTTATCTGTTGATTACTTCAAAAAAAAAATTCGTAATTTTTGAATGATGTTTACAAGATTTTTATTGCAATGGTATCAAATTTAATTTAAATAATGTACGGTAAAAGGAGAAGTGAACATTTTGTGTTCATTTAATTTTATATTCATTCTTTAATTTTTATGCTTTGCATTAATATTACTTTAACTATAAAAACTATAACTATATTTTAATATATATATATTTTAATATATAGCGACTGTTTTTTAAGTAACGCGCTCTATTGAGTGTATGTATATATGTTCGGTCTAATCTATTTCTAATAGCGTTCATGTTGTGCCAAAACAAATCTTTGAATCAAATTTCATCAAAATATTTCGAAAACCGCAGCCAGTAGTTTGAAGACAAGCATACCACAATTGAACTCGCACACCCAAACATTCTTAAATCTGTTGAGAAAATAGTTCGTTATCTGGTACGAATGAATGTGATTAAAAGCATTTTTACACTTGCCAAGACTCTCGGGTATTTATATTCGATTGTTGGAAAAAGAAATATAAATCTTCAATAGTAATTCCAGTGATGGATATCGACAAATATAGTCATTTATTCAAATGAAGTCATGTAAGGACGAGAAGATTCATCCGTTCTGCTTCCACTGTCATCCTTTTATTCTGCATTAACATGTTTGCTCTCAGATTTCCATAATATAGATACTTGTCTAAGGACATTTGCGTCTATAACTTTCTTCTGAACCAACTGTTTGTTATCACTCTATGTTAATGCAAATTGGTCCCCTTCTAAGAATTTGACTACCCCACCACGAAACTCCCCGAAGATCCTTCTCAGATGTCAGGAGGCCAGATAGCGTACCAGGGAGTACTTGACACGCCTGATAAAAGAGCGGTTCCCATTAAAACCTACAATGCCATAAATATTCAGTGAGTGAGACGAAAATCCCAGTAGCCAACTGTCACACGGTCCAGCTTAGCAGCCACTTTCTTAGTAACGTGGATAGTGATTAGGTGGTGGTGAGTATAAACGATTCGGCACAACCGAATAGAGTTCCTTACTTGTTTTTATTTAATACAGTTTTGTGCAAATCAGCAAACCTTTATATTCTGTTTTCCATGTTATCCATGTTTTCTTTTGTTTTGATATTATTGTCATCAAGTGTTCGCTAAAAACTTTTAAGGTTAGCACAAGAAAAAAGAACCAAACAAAAAAACGAAAAAAGAACACATGTGAAAAAAGGTCACTTTTACTGGATAAATTTTCCAAAATACGCTTTTGAACTTTGCAGATTTCAAATTTCATGTATTGTACATGAAATTAAGATAAAAGCCAGCACGACGTGAGAACTTTACCAACTGTCGCTCTTTGTTTTTAAAAATGCTCTAGTAAATGAATATTTTCTTATTTCTAGCATATTTGCACCCCCAAACATTTGCTTGTTAGAGTTATTCACGGTAAAATGTACATTTTCTCGTAATGTAGCGTAATTTTAAATAATTGTACGATTTTCGCGATTGACTTGAGATATGTTCACACTAAGTCTTTTTTTTTCTACTGCAACAAGGCAACACAAGAAAAAGCAAAAGGCTTAAGATATGTCTTAAATTATTTGTATACTTTTTCCTTTAATATTTATCTTAAAAAGCCAAAAAACATTTTAAAGCTTTAAGCATTTCGTCCAGCTTTGTCTTTAATCCTCTCAATAATTGCGCGGATAAATTCGCAAACTCACCAGCATAAAGTCGCAATAATCTCTTCTTTTTTTTTCATTTCTATGGTATATTGTCTCGGAAACATTTTGAAATGTTTACGTCGATCCACATTTTGTCACAACAAAAGCTTTTTCTATAAAAACAAATTGCAAATATTAACAAATATATAATAAATAAAGTAATTTAAACAATGCCATAACATATCAACTTCCAAGAAAACTACTGACGTTAAGAATAATAAATTGTAGATTTGTCATGAAGTATTAATCAAAATAATTTGCTCATTTAGTCATTTACTCAATCTTTAATGAACGCTCCTCTTAAGAAAAAAATATTTGAAGCTACCAAGCAGTTGAAAACATTGCGGTTTTGCTCCTTTTGTACTCGGTATGTAATTTCATATTCAATGAGACTTAGCACCAGCCTTGACATAAAGATTCACTATTCGCACACAAACCCACGAAAAAGTCCTTAGTGTTTATTAGTTAGCATTCCAAAAAAGATAAAGACCATTAGTCACATACAACTAATATTAAAGTTGTAAGTGTAGAAATGTAAAACTATACAACATTTCTATTGCAAGCACAGACATGTTAAAGCACAATTGAATAAGTACAACAAATAGCTGAAGGATAAACAGTTAAGAACCAGTGGTAGGAAGAAAAACAGGACAACGTGTGTTAACATAATGCTCGGTATCAAAAGATTTAAAAAACTAAAGTCAACTTATAATAATAGGTGTCTCAACAAGAAACTATTTGGAAATAAGAACGCGTATCTTTTAAGTGATATTTTTATTGGAAGGGGAAGGTCATCCGTCATAATTTCCTACATATTGTCCCGTGAAATATGAAGTTTTCGAGAGCAATGCCCAATTGGTGTTTTCGGCAGCAATGTTTTCGAGAGATCGATCGCTACGTGGACTCTATTTAATCGATTCAGTTTCGTCAAATTTTTCGAACATTCTTTGGATTTTTCACACGGCGAGGAAACTTTCTTTCTAACTCGTTCTTCTCTTGTGTGGCGTTCCATTCATAGGTAACAGTTCTCAAATACCAGAGTTGCCAATTACATGAAAAAGAAATGCCGCAAAATTTAAATAGTGGAAGAGATTTCGAAAAAATTTTTCAGAAAATAGTAAAATTATTTTAAGAAAACATTTTCAGAGTACTTCTTTAATAACAATAATCACCTCTTATGAATACTTAATCATTGTTCTTTTACTCCCATTATTTTTTCATGTAATTACAGAGCTTACTACTGCAAGTAGTATCGATTGTGGCAACACAATATGCCGATATCTAAAGACATTATACATAAAACTTCCATTAGTGTTAATCATCTGCACTGCAATTAATAGACAACGGACTGTCAGCAGCAATCGGATTTGTTAATCTGTCATCCCATGCACACCTACCCTGGCAAAAGCAATATCGGCATCATTGCTGCGCCATCAACCTTAACAAAAGACGGCATAAATTTTTTCAAGTTGTATGCTACTATGCATTGTCGTATACAATGCATGATGAACAACCATTATTTAAAAATTTGATAACAATCTACTCGCTTTACATTTGCAACGATAATACAATACCAACCAAAAATATCATTAGACTTCCTGCCTTTCCTGAGAAAGAAACGTTTGCATACATTGCCTAATAATACTTTGAATATTGACTCGACGATTATTAAAATGGAAAGAATAACGTCCTTACTATGGAAACAAAACCGACAACAGCCACAACGTCAATAATAAGAACGGCAAGCAATAGTAGATTTATTAACGATTTTTGTCACGATTTCCTTAGATTCTTGCTGAAAGCGAACCGAACCACATGAACTCTGAAATGAATATCCCATTGTAGACACAGTAAAAACTGTTATAACCATCATGTCCTTAACAATGGATGTGTTCAAGGAGAGAAACTCAAGAATGACAACAATAAATATTACCGTAGAATTTATTTTCCCTTTAAAATTTGTTTACATATTACTTGTAGCTACTTACAAATGAACAGTTTTGCATATCGATTGATTAGTCATTTATCGTACTTTTATTTTAACCTTTTTTTAAAAAATAAAAAACAATTTTTTTTCTAATGATAGAGATACATCGCTTAATTAATAAACCCGTCTCTTGGCAGCTTTTATATGATACTGATATAGTACTCTTAAATCAGGTAGCATTTGTGGCTAATAATCGTTTTCGATAGACTATTTTATTGAGCTTAAAGAATTAAATTTTTTCACCGCAGACGATGAAGACCGATACGAATGCTAAATTAGTCCTGAGCCAAAAATGAGCGCAAAACTTATTTAAAATTTATTAGAGTGTTTTGAAACCTTTGGAACAGACATCTACTTTTATTCGTTTTATATTATTTTAAATTTTGTTAACTGAAACTCTTAAGGTCGCTTAACGAGTTAAACAAAATCGTCTATTTAGTAAAAGTAGAGCAAAGTACAGCTACACCGAAGAATACGTGATATCTTGGATACAACCAAATACCTTATTTTATTTGGCTTCATAATAAAACGCAAGTCAATGATAGCTTCTTGGAATGGTAGTGGACGCAGTTGCGTATAAATATTATTTGTTTGTTTATTTACATATGAAATTCAGCTGCTATTGAAATGATAGCCAAACTAAATAGACTATTAAAAATTAGTTTCTTTCTTCTTCTTCTTCATAGTTCTGTCTATAGTGCGCTCATAAGGCGAAACGTACCTATATATAAATAGCATTTTAAGAACTAACAAATTAAGAATTTTAAGAATTCGGCATCAAAATGGCAAACACCACACTAATTGCGTGATGCCATGGATGGAGTTAGGTTTTACATATCTTACTGAAACAAGGTTGCCAAATCGGGACCACGATATGGATATTTAGGTTTGTGTGTAGATGTTACCAAAAATATGACCTTAAAGTTCATATTGTTGTCGTTTACAAAGCGTCGTCTTACTTAACGACAGAATATATCGAATTTTTTTCTAAATTTCATTTATTTTATATTCCCTAAAGTGTGAAAAATGAAAACTTCCTCGAGCACACTTTAAAAGTCAAATATTGTAAGAATAATATTAACAATCTGTTTAGGAACTAAAAATTTTATTAAACCTTTAGTGTACCCTAAAGGATTTTTTATATGTAATTTGGTGGCTTAATCGCTATCTTTTATAGTTTGCTTACGACTCTTGCGGCATTGCGTTGCATTATTAAGTATGGTCTAACTAATATAATATATTAATAAGAATATTAATAATATATTAACAAGAAGTTTTCGTTTCATTTATCGTAAAATAATTTTAAAACCTAAAAAAAAAAAAACTTTTTACGCTAATAAGCTTTTTTTTTTTACATATTGATATTGAATATTATGTGTCTAATTTTGATTTCTTTTCGTGTTAGAGGAGAAAGTTATAGTAAAGTCAATTCGTTGCTTTGATCAATAAAGATATTCAATAGTTTTCACATATTCGTAACTAATGTAAGATTCTCGGACATTCTTGTATATTTATTTCTCCTTAGATGTTTTGGGGTAAGATTAGATTAGATTACATTAGAGTATGTCACAGAGATCAAATTTTCACTTTTTTTGATTGCAGGAAAATATTGGTAATGGTATCATAAAATGAATAATGATAGGTATGCAAGACATGCGAATATAACTTCCTTACTTTTTCTAATTCTAAGTCTCAATTATTGTACTCTGCTATCACAAAACAATACACCTTTAAGTATTGTTGACAAGTCCTTAACATTATTATTTGCAATCTGTGTTCATTTTAAGGCTGAATACTCTAGCTTCTATTAGCATTATAACTATATGTGCAATGAAATAATTCCAAATTACTTCGTACAGCTCCTAAAGTAAGAATTAAAGACAACTTTCTATTGATGCCCAAAAGCATTGGTGATGAAAACATAAATTTATCAACTACGGGCGAAAGTTTTTGCGTTCGTCCCTAGAGAGCAGTATTCCACATAGCCGACGAATTAAGTAATAAATGCCACTGGCAATGTTTTGTTTAAGTAGAGTATTCTGCTGTATTCTTGATAAAATTTAGGCGTACAATCCTCTTTTAATTTCAAATTTGTCTGGACATTACTACTCCTCAACAAACTTGTTCAATTAACTCAATATTAGTTCGTATTTTTAGTTTTAATAGACTAGAAGACTACATTGAACTCAAGATGCAGGCAACATCTAGACCGATTTCAGATGGAATCACTGTGTACTATACTTGGAAACTCAGAATTAATTTCTATCAGCCAGCTTTTCTCCTTGTCTCCGTTCGTACAGGCTGCACCTTTTGAGATATTTTGATAAAATTTGGTATACTAGCATATTTTGGCTCAGGAACGAACACCATTGAAAATTGCGTCGTACATGCTCTAAAAAAGTTTTTATATGGAAAAATTTGACATTTTTAACATTCTCGACAAAACGCGGGCGAAAAATATTTCGGCTCGTAAACGAACGTTCACGTTCAGCGGAATGGGTCCTTTTTTTTGAATTCATCCCTGTAGAAGCTTCTATAAAAAATAAGCATCGAATGATAACTAGGCCTAATTTTTTATTATTTTATGATAGAAAGTGGTTCAGAATAACGATTTGATGTTAAGGCCTTTGGTTTAGATAAGCAATAGATGTAAAAAGGTAATGCAAATTACCTGCTCTAGAAATCAAAGTAATCATGTGGGATGATATAGGATTAGTGAACGACAAAATCTAAACTTAATAAAATGAAATTCGAATAAACAAAAATAAGTTAAATTTATTTATATTACTCTGGAGTATCCCTTCCCACTTTTTATTAAAAGTTATCTGCGAAACTTTCTTAAAAAGCTTTTTTTTTGGAAGGTGAAGTATCGCAAACAAAATCTAAAGGTTTTGTTTATTTCAAAAATTAAAAATTTTTGGTGCTCAAATGTTTGCCTTGTACGATAGTTTATTTAATACGTTCAAGTCAATTTCCTCTGAAACAAACGGTATTGTAGAAATATCCGCCAGCAGAATATCTAATAAGACATCTATGTTTATGTATATATGTACATACACACGCACTAGTGAATGCTAAGATATCTTTAATTGAATGTCTAATCGCGGATAAAAAAATAGCTGTGTATTTTTTATGTTATTTCCATCAACGAACGCAAATGCAATAAAACATCTTTAAGTTCACTTTAAACTAAAATTTTTAATTGGCACATGTCTGTCGTACTCATTTTCATTCATAATATGATTTTGGAGGATCTTTCAAGAGTTTAAATATATATTAATCATGTGGCAATAACTACGGTGAGCAAAACTTGGCCCTTAAATGGCAAAACAATTAATTTTTGTTACTTTGTGGGTTTGAAGATCAGGATTTTTTTTTGTAGAAAAAGTAAAATAACTAAATTATTGACATACTTACTTAAGAATATTACAATTTGTTTAGTCCTCCATTATTGTAAATACAAAGAAAAAAAAAGGCAATCAGAATTTACACAATGTACATGACATACTTAGCGAACAAAAATCCACCAACAAAAACTGTCCAAAGTTGACTTGTATGAAAACGTTTCGAAGTTTCATGGAAAAAATGTATAAAGGTAAGAAATTTTTACCGCTTATTCTAGAGGATTCAAAGCATCTATTAAACCAATAAAAGAAATTGATTTTCTGAAAAATTTACAGTCGCAAATCTTCAAATGAATTCCTTAAAGTTGCTTTTCTTTGACGGTCAATATTTTCAACAATAGCTTCTCTTTCCAATTTTCTCGGTTACTAGGAAGTTCGATAGACTACTTATCGTTTTCAAAACCGTTTTCTCGAAAAACTACGAATTAGTATATTTCGGCATCTACCTTTTTAAATTTCCGAGCTTTTTTCGCTTGATCGAAAGCTTTTATATTTCTAATTGTTCGTGCCTCTGTTCGTGTCGTTGAAACTGCCTTATACTCTTTCCGGAAAGAACTCTCTTGCCGGGATTAGGCTCTCCGAGGTTACCTTTTCAAGATAGTTTATTTGTTCTTTGGCCAACATTGAAATAAACTGTTTTCTTGTAACCCTTTTGGAAGTTTACGTGCTTTCACTGAACTTACCAGCCAACTGTGATTGTATCTTTGTCGGAATTCTAGACTCTCTATTTGCCTTTTGTCTCTGGCCAAGAATGGCACACTTGATTCAATATTTTCAAGAATACACGGATCTTTTCTTATTCCTATTTATTTAACACATACCTTCTTAAACTGTCATGATTTCATTGGACAATTAATCTCACAACTCGTTTGTTATTCAAATTTCTTGCTTTTATTTCATTCTAACTTACCGCCATTTTTACTTAGAGCGTTTATCTGCTATCATTATCGATGCTTAATCTGGATGAAGGAAATACTCTTCTTCACACTTCCTTCGAAATCTTTTTCGCCTCCAGAGCGGCATTGCCGATCTGTCAAATTCTTATGCGAAGTTAAGTCAAGTCAGTCAGTTGATAATATTCCTCCTTACAGCTAATCAGTGCGTTTTTTATTTTTAGAATTACATCTCAACCTTGTGAAGTCATAAGTATTTCTCTGCTTTAATGCGATTGAATTCAAAATAAAAGTTTAGATGAATTTAATAAAAAACTATAACAGATTAGATCGCAACATAAAACACTTACACGCATAACACTCGCCAATAATATTCTTTATCTTCTACGCGTAAAAATCGATTTACTTATTTGATATAGAAATATTAATAGATTTCTTTAAAGCTTTTATTAGAAGCTTTCTTCAAACTCGATCTTCTGGTATAGAATTTTTATTCGTTTTTTTTACGAAATAAGTTTTCGTGAATTCCAAAAGAAAATTATTTAAAGAAAAAGCAGTAAGTGGCAACTTCGACTTAAACCGCATTAAATTTTTTTTATAATCTTTTTTTCTATTTAATCAAATTGTGCTATATTATATTTTCAACATCGTTACAAAGGACAATTTTGCGTATTTATGGAAAGTTATTTCTCCGTTGTTTATATAGCATATTATGTAAAATATTATTATTGTTTTTGACCATAAAAGTAGCACAACTATGATATGTTTAGGGTACAACA
This sequence comes from Glossina brevipalpis, assembly GCA_000671755.1. Taxonomy (NCBI): domain Eukaryota; kingdom Metazoa; phylum Arthropoda; class Insecta; order Diptera; family Glossinidae; genus Glossina; species Glossina brevipalpis. The sequence continues at coordinate 312,885 of KK351221.1, forward strand.
GAAGAAAATAACTTTTTTTTATCATTATTTCAGCAGCAATAAGAGAATAGTGTTTGAAATTATATATACATGCTGTGGTTTAATGACAGACATAAAAATGTTAATTGTAAGATAATTTACATTGTCAGATAAGAATCAATATCAGACACACGTGAATGTCTACAAAAAGACTGCGTTTCATGCCAACAACGCAACAATCAAAATAAACGACAATGACTTGGGATACTATTGATAACAGATAGTAGACGACAAACAGGTAAACGTAAGCAAATTATATAAATTATGTCCATGTACGAAAGAAATAAGTAAAATGTTGCAAGTACATAAATGATACTTCAAATCTAATCAATAAAAAAATAAAAAACATTTTTTTATTACAAATTAGAAGTAAATAAATATTCGCGTTTTTTATTTCGGTTAATCGTTTTGTTCTTATTAATGTGTGTATGTACAAAGGAAATTACGATTCGCTAGCTTATTATTCTCTTAAGTGGGCCTTTTCTTTTTATCTGGCAAACATTGTTGCGCTTAATTTTCGTCCTCCCATAACGCTATCGTTACATCTCTTACTATAGCGGAAATCTAATTTAATTGGTTAACCAGAGCTGACAGGAAGACTTCAAAGTTGTAAAGAATATGATAGGTCCATATATGAGAAAAGAAGCTAAGTTATAAAAATGACATTTTAATTTAAGCTTATTGTAAACATTAAAGTAAAAATGAACTGGAAAACATTACACAGATGTACTAGACAACAAAAATCTTCATAAAATGTCGAAGAAGAAAACAAGCAAGCTAAGAGTGCTTAAATCTATAAAAGTTTTTATAGGGTTGCAACAGCATAAGTTAAGTTAATAAGTTAAGGACATAAATCTTGTAAGCAGCACATGTTTCATTTTACGAATATACTTACATTGTTGGCGGATAAAACCATAGATATCTGAAATTTGCTCGTAAGTTCATCTTCGAGAACAGATAGCTGTACGATTGGTAGAGTTTTACAAAGAGGGCGCGAGAAATCCGAGAGGAACACACTGAAATAAAAAGTAAAGCAGCCTGCAGGTATATCAAATTTTACGTAATTAACAAAATTAAATGTTTTGTTTATCACATTCGTTCAAAAAAATTCAAAACTATTTCTATTTTAGCTACATTTTGAGATCCTTTCAAAACTGGTTAACGGGCTCTGCTTATCGCTTAACAGACCTTTGTTAAAATTTTCAGTTTGTGACTTTGCTAGTTCGTAGCCAATATTGCACATTCGCTTAAACGCTGATGACTTTTGTAATTCTGGTTGATATCTGAAAATTTGCAGTGAACCAATGTTTCTTATGATTAAGTGCTACCGCAAAATTTCTTTAGCAATTTAATGCAACCAGTTATTCCTTTCAAGTGTAATTTTCCTATTTCCAATATGCTATAACTGCTATACCAAATGTTCTGCGAAAGAATCGTTTTGTATGTTAACACGCATGTTTGTGCTGAATGAAAATTTATTAATATATCCTGAACCTTGGCCAAATCGATTTTCTCAATGTACTGGAGTTATAAAAATTTGTCTTAATTGTATTAAATTTCTAAAATTTTCCTCAACCTTCTCAATGTTCTTATTGTTGTTTATGTAAATGCAGAAGTTACCAAAGAAGAGGACAGTTTGGATACTAAGAAACTAAATAATAAAAACTCTCATATGCTAGACAATTTGTAACGTCGTGGAAGCCTGTGCAAACTTCGTTAATAGAAACAAATACCACTGAGAAGAAATTACGTTTTGAAAATGATCTAAAATTTTCTTTTAATATACGAAAGTCTTCATTAGATAAAAATATATTAGATTTATATGCGAGAACGATGAAAAAGGGTCGCTAAACGTCTCATTCCAAAGAATTTAGACAGGAACGATTTTGAAAAACATATTTCGAAAATTATTTCATTTCGTTTTTTAGGTTTGTTAAATCTCAGCGAGCAATACGGCGCGGCTTAAAAGAAATCAATCCGTATCAATATCGCCTAAAGCATTACATAATGTGTGAATTACTTCCTTCCATCTAAAGTTGTCATATCTCAGGATTTTTTTAAATATATTTTTTATTTTAAAATAATTAAATGTTTATTTAAATATTTAAAAGTGATACTTTTCTTATTTGACAAAGTAAACTTTTTAGAGACATGTATTTTGCTGTTGTAATTTAAACCAAAATTTATTCGAAATTATCTGCCACATCTTTCTTTTTCCTTAAATAACTTTTTAAAATTATTATTATTTAAATTTGCCTAAGATGAGCGCTTACTTAATATAAAAAATATAAAATAGTGTATTAAAACTATCTTTAAAACAATTATTCCGATAAGTTTAAGTATTTAATATAATCACGTTGAAAATTAAACGTAAACATTTATTACATAACAAAATATCGGTCATTTAATCTATTATGCTACGTTATGCTGACAGTTAATGGGCAGACAAAAGTTGATAACTGCCTTACAAGCTAATTTATAGGTATTTAACATTTTCTCTTCGAAACCTTCTTTCTTGTCCAATTTGTTAAAATATTTCTCCTCCTCTTCTCGATTGATCCTCCAAATTGCCATACGAAGAACTTGCTGCCATAATATGCTCTATGCATGTTTTGTGTTCATTTTCGCGCTGTTCCTTAACCACTTCTTGACGTTTAGTTTTTCATTGCTCATTAGCCGTTCATTAAGTTCATGAATGGCTCTTCGTTGGTTTAATTATCCATTTCACGTCTTGTTGAGCATACTTTGGCCAACTTTTTTTTCATTGGGTCAAATCATTTCAAATAATACAAATTCTACAATAAAATTAATAAACAGAATTATTAAAATGAAAAGTTTCGTTATTAATCTAACTTACTTTGACATGAAACCAAAATCCTTTTTTTCATGGTTTGCTTTTAGTTTAGTCCAACAGGAATCCCTTACGTCCAATTTTGAAAGAACCCGGTAAACGATTGATTTTGTGATGAGATCTTATTGATTTAAAAGAAACATACCGCTATTTCCTAAAATGCGACGCACTACTCATGGCATATTGTTGGTTGGTATCTCCGGGCCTTTTTTGGTATCGGAAGAAAAGGCTACGTACGGTAGTACATTCGGAAACAAACTGGGTACTAATATTGTCTCCAGACTCTTGAAGTTCTAAACACGATTCCACACTTGTTGTACAATCCGCAGAGTGCGTTACTTTGCAGACGTATGAACGATAACTTTCTTCGGAATTAGACGATAAATCAGAGCTCTCACTATTAAAATGGAAGTGAATGTTTAGCAATCCTCATAAATATAACATATATCGCAACACTCACTGTTGCCCAAAACATAGTCGTCATCTTATTAAAGTTTCTATTAATATCCACATCTTTCAAGGGACACGGACACGGCCGTGTAAAACCATTTGGACATTATTTCTAATTTTTGTTCGACGGTCAACTTGTTGTTTACTTTTCGAACGCCTCACGCGAGTGCACAGACGCATAAGTGGAGATGGTGGTGATGGCTTCTTCAGCACAGCCAAGACTATAACAAAGTTGTATTATTAATATTTCATAATTCTTTTTGTTTTTGGATGATAGATAGAAATCTTTAGGCTTAACCTACCGAATCTTACCTTGAGGTTAAAAAAAATTCTATTCCGATCAAAGTAAGCTTTATTGAAAGGTAATAGGACTGTGTGATTCGATTTGGTAAAACTTTTCATCTAAGGGATTGAAATATTCTCTTCACCGATTATTTAGTAAGCAATGAACTCTTTCTCTACATTTCTGACTGATTGTTGCGATAGATTTCAGGAAATTAATCTGTTAGTGTGTTTTGGTAGCTCAATCAAAAAGAAGTAAAAATCTAAGGGTAAGTCTCTTCGAAAGATTGGCGTTTCCAACCGTTGTAACCAATCGATAACCCTCCCAATTCCATGTCGTTCCTTACTACTGTCTTTGATACTAAGATCAAGCTTAATAATAGTAAAATTCAGTGTGGGGGTCAAAATGTATATATAATAAAGTTTCCCTTTCAGTTACGGTGTAACAAATTTTCCATAAATTCGGAAGACAGACAACTTGATTTTTTATTAAGTCAATTACTATCTTTTTAATACGATTTTTTATTTGACAATTTTCTTCACCAGCAATAAATACTTAGGATCGCTTGCTGCTGATAAAGTCTTACTTTATTCGATCATTTCCTATCTTTATAGTTTTGCTGTATTTTCATTTTCCTGTAAAACATTTTTTTTTCGTTTCTCTTTTGAATTTTTACTTATGAGACAAACTGTATAGTAATACAAATATAGTTGGCCATAATGGAAATAAGTTTTTGTTGTTGTATTACCGCATAAGAGCACTACACTTGTAATAATTCACTACAATTCTGTTTCCACTTTTCACACAACAACAATTGTATGCTGGCTAGATGCCATTTTCCTTTCATCATAACTTGTATTATAATATGTAAGAATTGCACCAATAACGTTCATTTTTGTGTACAACTTTGTTCAGAGAGAAATGCTTCCATAGCCATATAAAGAGTGAAACTTGGAATGCAAATGGTCCTATCCATCCATCCGTCTGTCAACCTGTCTTTGTGGTTAACTGAGTTATGTCTACGATAACTAATTTCTTGGTAGCAAAGATTAATATATCTGGATGAAATTTGGCAAAAACTTTGAAAGTTCTTTCACATACTTTGGTATCGAGAATGCGCTATGCAACGCCTATACTACACGAGCTGAAAATACCTCGATTTTTTAAGTGTTTCGCTCACTACTCATAGACTGCCCCATAAACATTTCCGCGGCATTCTATAAAAATTAAAAAATCTGCCCTATTCATCATTAAAATTTAGCTTTTCCCACTTTTTTAAATGAAGATCTTGAGTATAAAAGATTCGGCACAACCGACCATAATTTAGTTGTACGTTTTTTTTTCTTCTTGGCCTGCTACGACGGCCGCACCTTTTTCCTTTTCATCGTTCCATTTTTTTCTGTCTACTTGATATTTCACAATTTTAAGTCAGTTCATCTGTGGCATATTTTTACTGTCTTCATCGAATTGCATAAGATAAATTGAAGAAAATTAAAAACTGGAATTTCATCACTTAGCAAGAACAAAGCCGAGTACACGAAAAAATATTAAATTCTGGAATCGATAAACTTTGTAATAATATTTACTTCTTTTAAGGCTAAAATGTCATAAGAAGCTGAAATACCACCTTTATAGTTTGTTTTGGTCGGTGATGGTGGCACCGGCACGTTTCTTAAATCGCACATGGCGGGTGAATTTGAAAAGTAGTATTTGGCCACGCTAGGGGGTAGGGCTGCATCCAATCATTTTCCATATCAATCGCGGAACCATTCGTTCCAATGTCTGGGACATAGTTAGTAAAAAAAAAATACGCGATGGCTACTATATTCAGGGACAATGCGCCGTCATTATGTTTGATCACGCATAGCATACAAGAACGTGCCCAACTGGTACAGGGACTTGGTTCGCGTTTGGGAAAATATTCCAATAGTGTGTGGTAACAAGGTCGACATAAAGGATCGTAAAGTTGAAGCTAAGAATGCTCTTTTCCATCGAAAAAAGAATTTACAGTACTATGACGTCTTTGTCAAGTCGAATTACAAATTCGAGAAGCCCTTCCTATGGTTAGCAGGGAAACTAGTGGATGATTCGAATTTGGAATTTGTCGCTTCGTCAGGTCTGCTCCTGTGTGAAGTCAAAATGGACAAGGATTGGCAATTGCAAAATGAGGCAGATTGCAAGAGGTCCAAGAAACTGCCTTGGATGACAAACAAACAAAGAATTAACTGTTATTTCTTAAATGTCATTATCAAAATTCGCCTTTTGATGTTTTAAATTAAAATTTTTGTAGTTTCAATTCCTTTTATTTAATATTAATTTCCGGTTTCCTTTTTGAGCACATTTTTTGAATTTTTCACTAATTTTATCTCCTTCTTTCTTCTCTTATACTTCTTTAGACTCATTAAGTTGGCATTAACAAATCGAATTGTAAATGAAAAAGAGACATTTGTGAAAATATTTCGATGATATTCTTCACAGACTCCGCAATAATGCGGTTGCGATAAAAGAGTAGAAAAACGCTGCTGCTATGGTATTAGATGCGTGAATGAACTTCATAGTAATTTATAACTTCCTATCCTTTTGGCAACATAATAATTTTTAAAGTAGAGTCTTTTCTGTCTATTAAATAAACGAATTCTTCCTTCTCATCGTTTTAAGAATAGAACCGCTGCTCTCACATAGACGATAAATCATCGATTAAGACAAGTATGAATCGGAAGAAGCGGATCGGGGTTGCCAAAATAATGCAGAACGCAAGATTGTTTTAAAAAAATACCCTATTGATCCACAAAAAGAAGAGAGTTGATGCACAAAATACAGATAATCAATAGATAATCAACTTCTGCTTCGGCGTCAAAGTGAATGATTCGCGTAATCCGTATCGTACGTGTTTGCTTTTCGAATTATTGTAGGATTTGTTTTCTCAATAACGGTTAACCATTCAATAGCGCTAGACTTCGAATTAAATAAAAAACGTGATATTTGCAGGAAATGCAAACGATTTTTATTTTTTCGCACATAGCTTACCACATTCATTTTCTTTTCGTTTTTTTTTCATATTCAAAACTAAGAAAACTAAGTTTTTTTGTATCTCGTATATGCAGCGTCATAAGCTGTAATAAAATAGCTTCATGAGAAATTGTAGTTAAGCTCGCAATCGAAAATCTTCTTTGGTGTTTTGTAGGAAGTACTATTTAATGGTTATCATTATTATTGTAGTGTTTTTAAGGGTTTAGTTAAGAAAGTTTTGAAATTTCAAAAAATCGATCATTTTTGCGCATCACATAAAAATATTTTTCTAAAGCTTCAAGTGGATCGGAATAAAACCCTAGAGGAAGGAGCCTTGAAAACTTCTAGTCATTAGACTCGACGAGCATTAAATGTGGAAGCGATGTAAGTCTCGCCATTTTCCGACGGTCTGTCTGCTTATCTGTGCACTGTCTGTGCTAAACATCTTCCTAGCCGCAAAACTTAATTAATTAATTTGGAAGAAAGATTGGAAGTTCTTGTATATACGAAGCTAATGAAAATGGGCCATTATTTACTGATGTTACCTTTTTGCGAGTTGATTAGCATTTATCATAACAAACTTTGCGACCTACCATAGTCCCAGATACATATGCCTTTGTCACTTTCACCGCAGTTTCACCGACGCGTAGTGAACTTGGGAATAGTCTTCCTTGCCTTTGCGTGTATTTTGAACGTACGTGCCTATTTTCCCCAAAGTATCAATTTCCATTTGAGCCATGTGAGGACCGAAGTAACTGCTTCTTTTTTTTTTAGTCCGATATTTAGTTGGCGAGCACAAACCTCGATATGTTATGCATGTTCTCTTAAGGATGAGTGTTGAGACAATATGGTTTCGCGTTCGAAGTCCGAACAGCTGACGATTTTTTTCGATTGACAAGATGTCGAACGTCCTCCGTTCTTGGCTCTATGAAAGCTAAGAAACGACAAATCCATGTGAAAGTTAACCCGTGAAACTCCACTTTTAATAACGTAATGAGCAGCTGCGCCAGGGTGAAATAATGTTATAGTAAAACGGTTAAAGCGACAGACTAAATATTAATTCCGAAATTGTTTAACTAGAAAGCACGCCTGTTTTCTGTCTCCTGAGCTATGACTCTTTTCTATGTCATTGTATAGTCGGCTATGTTCTACGGTATTCCACAAAAATAGGAAAATCTGCCACGCCTACCTATTGAAATTTAGTTTCTCTACCTTTTTTTAAGATAACGGTGGTCGGTATAAAAGATTAGGCACAACCGAAAATAATTTTCACACTTGTTAAAATATTGTAAACAGTGTATTCGCTATTTTTTATATTCATTGGGAGTCTAATTGGTGAATGTGCTATTTGACCACCATCCAAAAAAGTCGCCGCAATAATATTTTATGCACGTACAATTGCCAGCACTTTTGCCATAAGAAATGTTTGTGCCGTCTACATAATATGTTGAAAATATTTTCAAGTTTCGATAATTTTAAACCTCCCCTGGAAAACACGGATCACTTGGCAAAAAAAACAAGTGTAAATGGGAACACCAGATGCACATACACATGGTGCATTTTATACATATACAAATAAAGCTAAACAATTTTTTGCTTTCCTTAATTAATTGGCAACAAAGATTGTCCTTAGGGCACTATTTATAACATTTAGTAAAAGGAAAATAAAGAACATTTAAATGATGAAATGATTAAAAATTCAGCAAATGATTAGCGGCTGTATACACTGAATAATTCAATAAAACTAAATGGAAAATTGCTTTTTTAGCTAGAGGAAGGTCAAATTTATCGAATTCAACTCTTACTTACACTGGTATTTCCCACGACTTTAACACTTTTACCTGTAGCGGTTACTGCTTAAAATTTTTTCAAACACCGATTATTATCGAATATTCTTTTATTTTTCTTTCTCCATTTTCTTTATTCGTTTTTCTTAGCATTTATTTAATAACAATATTTTTCGCAGAAGATAAGATAAGGGAGCAAACTAAACGTTCTTCTTAGCAAAAGGTGTTTGTTTTTTCTTAATTTTGTACGAAAGATTTATGAGAAAAAAAGTCAGTAGAGACCTTTAGAATAGATTTTCTTCTATCTTCTAGTCAAATTGGTAAAAACTTCATTTATTTCTATTTTGATTTGATGCTAAATATTGATCAGACTCGTACCACCCCATTACCAACCATCACACGTTCGATATTTAGCTTTCACATAGTGGCTTCATTGTCAGTTGTTGCAGGGCGACTTGCATATACATATTGGAACTTATTTTCCCTGAAAATATTCAAAGGGTTTAACAGCAGGTTTGACACAGCTTCCACGCCTCATACGACGGAGTCTATCATTAACTTTTGTGTCAGAGGAATACGAAAAAAAACATCATTTTTGCTCTTTACATTTTTGAACTCAGATGTTCGGGAAAATTGTTATTTAGTTCAGGCGCAAACGATAAATTTGGTACGCCTGTATTTTAGAGAACGTAAAAGATTTTCATGTTTGTCATAAGTATACAAAATTTTTTTTAAATTTTTCAAAACATTTATTTTTTCCTTAAAGCAGACGTGGAAAAATTAAATCCTTTCAAAAATCGTACTTATAAAGTTGACGTCAAACGTGATATATTATTGCAGGTTCAGGCAAGTGTACAGATATGCACACATCGTGAATGTGTAATAAGGAATGAATTTCCATTACTTAAGACTTTACACACACATGGTTTGAAAACGTGTTAAATGTTGATTTAGAATCTGATTTCTATTATCATTTCCCTTCAAGTTTCAATTACATAAGCTGTCATGATATTAAATGAGACATGAGTTTTAAAGAATTTCATGCTGCCAAGGAAATTTATTTTTGTTCCCTATATTTTCTAAAAATACTTATGAAACTTAATAACTGGGAAACTAAGCTTTAAAGTAATGTATAAATATTTTATTTAATCGTTTATGAAGTTGATTTTTATAACAAATATGAAAAAGCATAAAAAATAAAAACTTTCTGCTTTAGTTCGCAGTAACAATAACAACAGTGGTATATAAATGCACAAGGAGACAATCTGAAAAATATATAAAAAAAAAATTTTTCTCAAATACATTTTTTAAATTTTAAATCTTAAATAAAATTATATTTAAGTGTTGAGAACATTTTTGTGTAGCTTCAGAAAAAAAAATACATAAAATAGAAATTTTTTTTTTTGCATATTGTTTCAACTCGTAATCTTTCTTAAAACGTCTTCTTTTTTAGTTGTTCTACTGACTGGTAATGATATATTAGAACAACGGCGTTGTAACATGCATTGAAGTCAAAAGTAATCATTTGTCATAAAATAGCGAGACGGAAAAAGCGTAGTGCAAAAATATCAGCGACAAGAATTCATTCAGACCTGAGTGTAAGTACTAAAATATTGGTGACCAGATTGTGGTGGTGAGACAGCTATTTTTTGTACGTTACTAATATTAATGGCTTGGCTAAGCTCTCCGGTCTGTTCTAGTGGCTGGATTATTCATCTAGAGACCGCGAGTGATACACATCTATTTCAAAACGTTCTAGACATATTTTTATTGATTATACTAAGTAACGCATTTTTTTACGATTTTACGATTATTTCATCCATAACATAACATCTGAGATAATTTTTTATAGCTTCTTATAATAATTTTATCTTGCTGTTTCGTATAATTTATTTCTAGTTCTAATACATCCAATTTTTTATTATTATTTATTATATTATTATTAAATTAATACATCATTGGCTTATAATACATTAAACAGTTTTTGAATTAATATTAACTCCGTCGGTTTAATAGTTTTAATCGTTTTATACTACCATTATCACATCCTCGCGCGGCTGGTCATTACGTTATTAAAAATGAATATTCACGGACTAACTTTCACTTGAATATGACTTTGTATAGCCACGAAAAACGACGGACTTTCGACGAGAAAAATCGTACTCGGTCTTCGAACGCGATACTCAACACTAATGTTTAAGAGAACCTTACCATGCCTACAATGTCGAGTGCCGTGCTTGCAAACTAAATATCGCACCAAAAAAAGTAAGCAGTTGCTATGGTCCTTACATGGGACAAATGGAATATGCTACATTGCGGAAAACGGACACTATTTCCATCTTTACCCCTCCTCCGTGAAACTTGCAGGGAAAATGATAAGAGCATATGGAACTATGGTAGGTTATCGCATAGTTTGTTATTATAAATGCTAATCAAACCGCTAAAAAGGCAAAATCAGAAAATAATGGCCAGTGACCGATTTGACCCACTTTCAATAGCAACGTATATGAGAGAACTTCCCATCTTTCTCTCAAATATGAAGCCGATACATTCATCTTTGCGGTCAGGTAAATGTTTACCACGGACATTCCAAAGTTAAATAGACAGTCCGTTGGACAATGGACAGGCGCACATGCTTAAATCGATTCTAAATTTGATGTTGATCAAGAATTTGTAAACTTTGTGGGTTTCATTCTGGGCATTACAAACAAAATAATAAAATGAATATACCCCTTGCCATCGATGGTGGTTACAAAAAAAAATGTTACTCGCAATTATCTATTGAATGAATTGATAATCGAATTTTCACTTTTGACTGTCGTTTATTATGTTGCAGTAAAAAGTCTAGAGTGTTTCATTTTTAACAAATGAAAAAATTATATTTAGCTTCGTCGAATATATTACGCCCACCAAAGGGAGGAAAAACAAAATTTTAATATAATATACCCTCACCTGCGGTGGTGGGTATACAAAACATATGCTTCGTTACGTATGTAGCGAACATTATGTCCATGTAAATGGAAAATTAAACAAGAAGAATATAAAAATGTGCAAAAAAAAAATTAAACTCAGATAAAAAACCTATATAAATTGGTTTTAAAAGGACCATATAAATATATAAAAAGCAAATCAAAAGCTTAAGTTTGTAAGCAAAAATTTAAATATTCTGGGTAACAAAGTCGAAAAGTAATTTATTGGTTTGTATTTGACGGACATACCCAGAGAAGAAGGCTGCGCACAACACTAGCTCCGCAAAGAAAAGACCACATTACAAAAATATTCAATGTTTGAAGATAGAGTTCAAGCGGATGAATTAAAGTGTAATGTTAATTAAAAGGAAAATTATGGAATTTTTGACAAAATTCGAACATTTTTTTCTGTTGCCGCGAAATTGAATAGAACACCCAGAGCTGTAAAAATCGCCATTATTTTCGGGATATGTTGATTTTTTAATTTACTACTGTTAAGTGAAATTGTCTGCAGTGAATTGTATGCAAATTATTCGAAGATTTTTATAAACCAATCTCATATATAATGAATGAGGGTTTCACATAGCAGATGTCGAAGGCAAGTGAAAGCTTTTGAAAACATTTTAATAGACGTAGGGTATCAGATCGAATTATACTTGCTACTGATGACAGAACTCTGTAGCAAAGATATTGTAAACATCCAAACTCATCTTAAATTCAGCAATTGACACTTGAAACCAATAATCAGTCATTTCAACAACTGTAAAATATATATGGTGGCGCATATTTACAAGAATGAGAGTACTCAAGTATTCATAGGGAAGTATTCACTCATATATACATAGATCCCTTCACATTCTGCAATGAGGATGGCATGAACTCATAGATGCACATCCTCTTACATATCAATGTTTACAATAACAAAACATTTGAGGCAATTAAGTACGTACGAAATAGTTTTGCATCGTATTAATAGCATCAACCGTTACACGGCAAGTGCAAATAATTATTAAGCTGATAGCTTGTGCGGCACAGCTGCAGTACAAATGTGACGTTGTGCTTAGTAAATCTAGAAGATATATTGAAAGGTAGTTTCTACGATAATCTCGGAGAACATACATGCCCCGTTGTCCCAGTTTTGTATGGGTGAATAATGACGCTAGCCTTCCATCAGAGTAGAAAGAGAAGCCATTACTTCGGAAATTATCAAAGATGAACGTAAAACTAATATGAAGAAAATCGTCACAGGCTCTGAGAATACAAGTAGGAATTCTGTCTCGACCGGAAAGGTTCGAGCACGTCAGCGTGCTCATCGACTTATACACTTCGTCGTCCAAGAACATAATAGAGAGAAGAATATCAAAAGATTCAAAAGGACAGAAACACCAATAGAATATCGGTAGCGGCGTAAGATTTGCAAATAAATCACATAAAAAAGTCGCGCATTCCATAATTCCCAGTTTCTGTAATATTTCATCAGTGGAAAGGTTTTAATTCTACATCTCTCGAGTCGATGAAAAAGTTCTTATTGTTAATATAAAATTGTGTTCTAATTTTAAGTAAATAGCGCTTGTTTTTTACAAAATTGATTTCAGGTCTTGCACAAGAGTAAGGCGTGTAACCAGCCAATGGACTGCGTTTAGAATTTTTCTATATTCGCTATTTCTCTATCTCTTTTATTTTTTTGTAAACGTATCAGTTTTCGGAACGGTACAATTTCCGCATTGAAATTACAAAACATTTGCAACTGGTTTAAATTAAGGTTAAAATATTTTTTTTACAGGAAATTACAACTTTTACGGGGACGTGTTTACCAGCGCATAATTTATTTTTCACAAAATCGATCTATGGCTCTCAACGATGAAGATATAAGACAAGCTATAGTTTTCTACTTCAATTTTTGCTACCGCGAACTTTCCACATCACAACAGATGGCAAACAAGTAAACACGACAGATGGTCATGGTTAAATTGCTTCAGTTTGTCACTTCAAGAAACCTCTTTAAACCACTGTACGTCCCCAAAGTTGTTGCTGGAGTGTTTAATAATCCTCCGTATTAAGCAACGGAATTCACAAAAACAAGTTTTTAAGTTTGATATTAAAATAAAAACAGTAACGAATACTTTAATCCAGTTTTCATGTGCAAAACTATTTCTTAACCTCACTCTTTTCCTCTTTCCTTATGATTGTATTGACAAGTCAATGCTATACCGAGAATATTTATAAGTTCAGTTCTCTTTTCCAGCTAATTAATAAGTAAGTCTCTATAAATAGGAAATGTTTACTACAAACTTAAAATAGTGATAAAGAAAAAATTTCAAACAAAACATAATATTTCTAAAAAGTTGCGAGAATTCATTTATAAATAATGCTTTATTTATGGAAATCAACTATAAATAATGGAAATTAAAAAATAAAAAATAAAATGAGTGGACAAGTTCTGAACGCTGAATTAGATACTAGAGAAAATTTTCTCAGCTTTTCAGAGCTAAATGAAAATATTTTAATTCTAAACTTAAATATTTGTGTCAATTTTGAAAACATTATGTGCTGGAAACTCTTTTTTCAAGTATTGTAAATTTTTGTTATCGTAAATCAAGCCTGTATTCTCGACTGCTTTCAGTCAGTATCACTCAAGTATCTCAATCCTGAGGTTCATCGAAGAAGCGTGGAATCATAAAAGCTAAATTAAATCAAATTTGGTGGAAATGAAATAATTATTGTAATGTATGCATAACGCAGCGTGCATGCATCATAATGTATGCACAGGGTAGTGTGGAAAATTATTATTATTATTATTATATTTTCTAGACTAATGAAATTAATTCTTAGATTAAAGAAATTAATTGAGCACTAGTATCATAGGCTATCGGTTGTTTTTTCAGAAACTTAGATTAAATACTAAGCTTAGTAGTTTTAACAAAGCTATATATAAAAAATTGATATTATGTTCGGTAGCTGATTTCAGGATGTCAAAAGGATTAGTTGTTCCAAATATGTTTTTTCTGATAAGAATCAGATTAACGCAGTCGCAAAGAAGATGTTTTATTGTAAGAATTTGTCCACAACTGCAGATAGAGGCAGAAGATTTCTTTAGCATCCATTGGTGTGTTGCAATGGTACTCCCAAGGCGAATTCTAGCAAATGTTCTAATCTTGACTTTGCCAATATTAGGAGGTTTGAGTCCAAACTATCGAGAAGTTTTTACAGGAATTTTCAACTCGTTTGCAATATATAAAAAGCAGTCAATTGCAGATGGTGTTCTTTTAGTTTTCTAAGCAGCAATAGATTTTGTAACGTCTACGCCAAGGGCAGATTTGTTGGAATTGAGAAGTTTGGAAGCTTTTAACTCATAAAGTCTATTTTCCAAATCTGGGAAACCGGTTTCAGGTATAATACTTTTAATGGGCGTCATCTGAAAAGCATTAGTGCTGGCTCTAATAGCTTAATGATATTTCGGTTTTAGGATGTTTAAATTAGATTTACTGTTGTTGCTATAAATTACCAGACACTAGTCGATCTTATTATGAACAAGCATTTTGCTAATGTACGAAATGGTGTTAACATGCGCATGACTTTTCCATGCAATATATTGTATAAAGTTCGCCCTTCTTAAAATTGAATTCTTTAACTGGAGACAATGAGGTTTCCAACGTTAGTTGTTAGAGAATGTGAAACCAAGAATTTTGAGAGTATCTACTTACTGTATAATTAAATTATTAACGTGAATCAACTGATGTTTTTTACAAAGGTGTATATTTCTTGAATTCTAAATGGAAATTTTCACGCCTGAAGAGTTGGCCTAAGTTGAAATATCATCCCTGATAGACCCGAGAATTTCGACTGGTCTCGTGTTATATTTTTCCTTTTAAGATGTATAAATCGTCAGTGTAGAGACAATGGTCTGTTTAGAGGATAGGACGGCTACTTTACTTAGTTCATTAAAAGTAATCCGGAAAAGCATGACGGAGGGAGGAGATCCTTGTGGAATACAATTCATTACATGGAAAGATTCAGAGAGATGACCGTTAACTCTGACTTCAAATCTCCTATGTGACATAACAAATTTGATATATTTGAAACACTAGGGTCAAAGTTGTACGATTGCATGGCACATAGAATAACATAATGGCCCACTCTGCCGAAAGCTTTTTCAAAATCAATTGATAGTATCATGACATGATTTCACTCCGGGATTACTTTGGTTGTAAAATGGTTGATGGTCGCTTAAAACCATCTCCTTGTTTTGTTATCAAGCTCTTGGATTCAAGAAACCAAGATAATCTAAATGCCATTATTTTATCCAATAGCTTAGAAATTCAAGATAGTAAGGAGGTTGGACGATAGTCGGATACTACAAAAACATTATTTGTTTTTGATACTGGAACAACTGCCAAAAGTTTCCACATGTTGGGAATATGACCAGTAAAAAATATGGTGTTATATAGTTCCAGTAATTTTCTTTTACTTGAGTTAGAAAGCACACTGACCATTTGGCATGAAATGCAGGCCGGGTATCCTTCCTTTAGATTTGGAAATGTGGCTTTCAAGTTCTAAGATTGATATACGATTTTCCAGAAAAGTAGCACATCTATCAATATGATCACCGTTCGATATAGAAACTGAATTTGTTTGACTTTCGATGAATTCATTGGCGAAGTTACAGTCAGAGGAATAATCGAGCCAAATTTTTCCAAAATAATTAGAGATCTCACCTGCTTCAGTTAAAGTACTGTTGGGTGTACAAATGGCAGAAATTTCATTGGAATTTGAAGTTTTACTTAGTTTGTTGATTTTCGCCATTGCATACTCATTGGCGTATTTCTGTGAATTGTCCTGGAAAAAAGTTTAAAACTGAGTGCTTTAGATTTTCTTTTAAAGTCACGCTATATATTCATTTTGTTTTTCCTCAAGAATGAAAGCGTGCTGTTCCAAAAGGAAAGCCTTATTCCTTTCGATCTAACATTGAATTGGGATATAAAGATATGAGCACCAATGAGCAGCCATCCGGGTGGATTTAGTCATAACGGCTGTGTCATGGTTGCAATTTCGTTGAAAGCTTTTGCATTAAGCAAGGATTCGGTATACTTTGAGTAATTAATCCAATCCGCTTTGTCCAGAAGAAACTTAACTTGCTTTTCCGGACTAATGAAAGATTTGGAAAGAGTGAGTCTGGTGACGATTGGGAAGTGGGCACTGTTACGTAGATCATCGGAAATAGACCAGGAAGCTGAAGGAAGAAATGACGGATAGCAACATGTTAAATCAATCTGCGAAAAAGCGTAATGAATTGAAAAGTGTTTTGGTCTTCCATCATTTAAAATACAGAGGTTACTTTGAATGAGGGCTTTTTCCAGAATAGTACCACGACAGTTGTTTTTTGCGGAGCCCCAGATGGTATTCCAACTATTGAATTCCTCACATATAATCAGAGGAGGAGTAAGCGCCGCCAATAGATTAAAAAGATCGTGCTGGGAAAACAGTTGTGCAGGTGGGATATAAAGTGAGAGTACAGTAAATTTTATATTCAACGTAATTGGTATCGCTATGGCCTGTATATTTAAATTGAAGTTAATGTGTTCGTGGGGGATGCCGGGTTTTGTGAAGTCACCCACACTTTGTTTGAATAGAAATTTTGTTCGGCATTCAGGTAGAATCTAATATACGGTTTGGGTGGAATTGGATTAAAAGAATTCCTGCAATTGGTCTCTTGAAGAGATATAAAGGAGGGGCTAAAATCATCTATTAGTATACGGAGTTCATTAAAATTATTAATAAGTCCTTTAATTTTCTAATGTCAAATTTTGAAATTTTTACTTAACTATGTTGCCATGAAAGAGGAAGGTTTGTTACGTTGACATGTGGATTTCTCCGTCAGAGTTGTCGCTGAGGCAAATTTGCGCTAGTAAATTGTTCTTCTTAGCAATGAAAGATTCCCACTTGTGGTGTTCGTTTGGAGCGAATGAATATGTATTTTTTGGGATTGCACCTTGATTGGTGGAAGGATTGGGTTCATTATCATTTGTAGATTGTTGTTGATTGGGATTGTGAAAGAATGTCCCAGAGGTAATCGGTTTATTAGGTGGAAGGGTTATTGTACTGTTGACTTTCTCAGCAAGGTCTTCAGTGAATGATAAATTCAATTTTTCGCTGAAAATAATTGGCGTTTCTTTGTTATATATTGCTGCCGTGGATGAAAGGTTGACTTTGTTGGCTGAAATAGTTGGCGTGTCTGGGTGATTCGGTTTGTTTTGTAATGCTGCCGCAGATGAAAGCTTTAGATTTTCTTTTGCGGCAGTTGATGTTTCAGGCTTATTACGTTTGACTTGCGATGTGATCGCAGCATATGGTATGTTTTTGTTAGTTCTCTGTAGAGTGGGTTTAGATTCTCGATATCGGCCTCGTGCTTCCCCTATGCTGCAATACTTTTCAGTTTTAATTTTTAGAATTTCAAGCATTTGTAGGTAACAATGTCTACGTTTATCTAATGCCGAATGTTGATTATTAAAATTGACACAAAAAGTCCGAGTACATGCTTCTGATTGTTGAGGTAGACCACAGCCAACACAAGTTGGTAAATTCCTACATCTTATTAAAGTATGCCCAAGGCGTTGGCAGTTTTTACATCTCATGGGATTTGGGACATAAAGTTGAACCTTGCTTTGTACCAAGCAATATCAACAGTTTGCAGTAATCAATTAGGGTCAATAGTGATAATTAGTCTACCCGTTGGGGTTCGAATTTGTCCATCGATGCTAGGTTTAGTGAATCAATAAACTTAAGTTACTCTTTGACTTTTCATTTCCTTGACTATCTCTTCTTCCGGAACATTGTTCAAGCATGGAGCATAAATTATCCCTTTGACAGAATTAAGTTTATCGTGTAATTTGCAAGAAACTATGCATAAATTTGCAAGAGCTTTAGCTTTCAATAGATGTGCAGTAGCCCGAGGATTACCAGCGAGCACAAATAAATTTCCATCTCGAAGAGTTGAAATCGAGTCAATGTCTTTTGTTGTGCACTCTAGAGCTTTCTTAATGCCCAAGGGACTAAGTTCCGATAATTTTTTGTTGGGCTCGGTAGAGGAGATAATGATATATTTTTTATTAACTGGAATTTGGTCAATGGCTGGTTGCACAGGAAAATCCGAACTTTGTATTTTTTTTTTCTTTTCACAGTATCATATTCCTCCAACAGGCAGAATCTATTTGAGTTATTATCTGGTGGCCCCGGGGCCATAACGTAATTTTTTGTACCCTTTATGAAATTAGTTTGGGATACACTTCCACTTAAAATATTAGGAACTGCTAATTTTTATTGTCAATTTTTGATTTTTTTTTTATATCAAAGCACTTTATTTTGATTCCACAAGGTTCCGTCTTTTGGCGGTTAGTAGTGCCAACTTCAGTAATGATTAATCAGAGAGCGCTAATGCGAACTTAATAAAAATTGTTTCACTTTTACCACAAATATAACTAAGATTAAATTGTTCAACAATTATATAATTGAAAAGGTCTTCCAAATAAGTAAAATTTAACTTTTACTAAATTTTATTTTTAATTTCTTTACAGGAGAAAAAAATTGACTATCTTCTCTTATGGTTGCCAGTCGTTTTGAATATCCAGACCCTTTCGATGAGGTCTTGCACTGACATCAAAACTCAATAAGTTAAACTATAAAGACTATGTATTAAGTCTAGAAGATGATATTTTTAAATATATACCAAAAGAAATATTAAAAGAAGAATTCAATAAGATTAGAAGAAACCGCATAATTATTTTATTACATAACGAAGGAAAAAGAATACACAATGATGAAGAAAAATTGAATTTAATAAAAAAATTTCACACTAACCCTTACTCAAGACACTTTAGAGTAAGGAAAACATTTCAAAATTAAGCCAACGACACATCTGGCAAAACATGTTTAAGATGATAAAAGTCTATATCAAGCAATGCCACATTTGCCAAACAAGCAAACAGATCAAGCATGCTAAAGAACCGCTTACAATCACGGATACACCATCCATATCTTTTGAGGCATTATATTAGGCATAGATACTGTAGGACCAATCAAACCATCAAATAATTTTCGATATAGACTAACAATCCAATGCGAATTAACGAAATATATAATTGCACACCCCATTCAAAATAAAAGTGCAGTCCATTGCTAAAATCCTAGTAGAAGAAATAATACTCAAACATGGTCAATTAAAAATACTAAAATCCGACAGAGTAACAGATTTCAATAATGAACTAATTAAAGAAATATATCTGTTATTGAATATCGAACAAAAGTTCTGCACTCCATACCGCCATGAGACATTAGGAACAATAGAAAGGAAACATAGAGTTCTCAATGAATACTTTTTAGCCTTTGCAACAGACAATAATTGGGACGAACGGGCACCACATACTTTACTTTTTCATATAATAGTATCCCTCATGTAAAAACATAATATACTCCGTTTAAACTGATATATGGAAAATTACCATATATGCCAAATGAGGCAATACTAATTTAAAAGCCAGTATATAATTCAGACAGCTATGCTAATGAGCTAAAAATCAAATTAAAATATTTTATAGAAAAAGGTAAAAAATTTTCGAATCAAGCAAAAGAAACAGAGAAAAATTAATTCAGAACAAAATTACGTCAACCAATTGGATATTAAAATAGGAGATTTAATTCTAATGAAGACACATTATAGAAAAAGATAGGATAAACCATACGATGGACCGTATAAAGTAACAGATATAATGGAGCCTAATATAACCATTAAAATTAAAAATAAATTTAAAACTATTCATAAAAATCTAGCTAAAAAATACCATAATCAAACAAAAACTAAATGAACATTACTACTGTATTATCATATTAAAATTATGTTACTATTACACTGCATATCCTTTTACCTATACCTTATATATATTGTTAAGAAAACTGCCTTTCGAGTTTTACCTTTAAGGCACAGTTCGTATTGCTAGATAGCGAAAAGCTTAGATTTTGGTTATTTACAATTTCCTTTATTTATTAACAAGTATTTATAATCTCAATTATTTTACAATTTATTACAAAGGAATTACTTTCTTCAACACTTAGTTACTCCTCCAATATTTCTAGTCGACTCTTTTGACTAAGCAAAATTCTCTGCTTATAAACCCTATGAATATCACAACTTGTGCATACCCTTCTGCTATACGTAGTTTCATTAATCCCACTCCAGACAGATTTTGCGCGAATTCTCTATCAATTTTGGTTTTTATTGACAGCTGCAAATATGTGTTTTTATGACCTTGGTAGGTACCACAGTCAAAGGAACTTCCTCTCGATAGATTTATCAAATTTGTAGTAGTTGCCTTTTATTAGTTTGTGATTTTCGTAAGAATATATATAACAATGTACATATTTTATATAAATATAATTAAGAAAATTATTTATGCTTTAAAACGCACACAATTTTCTTCTCTAAAGGGTGAGGTGTAATGTATGTAAAGGAAACAAACGGCATACTTCCGAAAATGCTACATATGCACTAAATATCAAATTGCATATTCGTATATAATTGTTTACATTATAATTCTCTAGATTCAGCATTTTACTGAATATTTTATAACAGAAAATTTAGTATATAAGTATATAGAGTAATTTGCCTTAATAAAATTAATTGATTTTCTTGAAGTGCACTCTTATTGAGACACTCTTTGCTTGCTTTTAATGAGAATTCTTACATTGGAAGGAATCGGCTTATATAATTCAAAGGTAATGTTCTAAATTGATATATCAAACTACCGTTTTCAACCAACTTTCATTATAAAATAAAAAAAATTAGATTTTATTGTCATATGTTTATATAATGTAATTATTTAAGTAGTTCAAAAAATGATCCCATACTATTTATTTATTTATTTATTAGTTTGGGGGAAAAGAAATCCATTATTTTTATATGAATTTCAGGACTTTATTTAACATGCTTCGGATTGTCCGATTTGGGTCAACTATGCACCGTTTTCTTGTATGATTTGTTGCCATTTTAAAGGTAACTTCAAAATGCCCCTCTCATAGAAGTCCTAGTCTCTATTTGCAAAAAACTCTAGTAGTCGATTTTCACAATCCTCCCTAGATTCCAATTTTTTATCATTAAAGAAATTTTGCAATGCAAGAAAAAGATGATAATCGCTTGGTGCCAAGTCCGGACTGTATGGCGGATGCATTAAAACTATTCCAGGTTTAGTTTAGACCTTTTAAGTTGTGAGGGAGACTGCAAAAAACAATTCCATAAACCTTGAGGATTTGCGGTAATTAAGTTTTCAAGACAAGTGCAGATGAAAGCATTGAAAAAAATTTTTTAAAAAAACATTTCTATTTCCGGGAGTATTTCCTTTAAAACCGATTAAACCTTTTTAATTTTTTTTTTTTTATTT